>QNGE01001825.1:52645-141515 GCA_008508345.1 Paragonimus westermani
ATAGCACTTTTAAAAGTCCAAGGAATAGCGTCAAGTGATCCCCGAGAATGGACTTTGCACGGATGTTAAACTAAGCGCGAGACACTTAAGTTTTATGATGTACTTGTGTCCAGAAAAAAATCGAAAATAACTGATTGTGAATCCGTCATCATAAGTTACTCAGGTATCTTTTACTAGCACAAAAGCATTTGACTCGAAAGATGTTAGTTAACTCCACCGCACCCTGTCACAACAATTTATCAGAACACCGGTAGATTTCTTTCCCCTGTATGATGTATCAAGGTTTATTTTTTATCCATGTAAATATGACGCCTTTCTCAAGTTATACATTTTGTGTTTTTACTAGGACTCAGTAATATGCTTTGTCTCTATCAACCGTAGAGCTTGTTGTTTTGCCATTTTAACAAAATCGGTGTTGATCATTATTCCTAATTTCCGTTTCGTTCTTTGACCTTCAGTTCCGAATTCACTCGTCATTTTCTGTTACTATGCATCATCATTTTTATAGTCACCTTGCCTTGACAGCGCCGCGATCAACGATGACAATATACGACACCTAAATTGTTCTGATGAATGTAAACTGATATTTGAAAGAGCATCGAATAATTGCACTAAATTAGAGAGATGGGGGCCATATGATTTATGGCACTGAAAATCGTGGAGCTGAAATACACAACGTAGTTAGGCCTATGCGTACGTATAGCTGTGCGGCATTCGTTTGAACTCTCTCACTAGCATGCGGAAGTGGGTTCTCGAGGTTTGAGACAATGTGCGATTACACCGAAATGTGGGAATTTAAACTAAATACCCGTTGCGAAGACGGAGGGATGGTGGTTTCTGCTAGAGAGCGTGTCAGGATCCATTTTTTTATATCCGTTGTACAGAGCTATCTTCTACAAGAAGGTGGACTATTGAGAAGACTCATTGTACTTGGTTCGGTTGTGCTTGAGAACTGTTTACTTTGGCAGAGGGCGTTTCCTGGCACTGTTGCGGAACAGGTCAGAACAGCATTTTGAAGTACGCTAGGGCGAGCGTAAAATCTATATGGACTGCTTTAAATTGGCCGTGGACAGTTTTCAATAGAAATTGGATGTTTTTCAGCTTGCTTCTGGAAAGTGCGTGTTAGCCATGGATTAGACGATCGTTTTATTCATCATCCGTTCACAACGACAGAGACTACAACGTATTTCTCTGTTCGCACATCTGTCTACTGTGTAACAGCCTTGGTTTGCATGCAAGTGGATCGGTCCAATTTTTCGGATTTTCAGAGTGCTTACATTGAGTTGTGACTCCACTTAGCCCAGGCAACTGCGCTGCGTGAGAAACGATGCCAGCGGCTGTCGCCTGATTACTTGGTGGAATCTGTCGGAGGTCCTAAACCTAGATGACAGTCGACAGTCCTAGTCATAAAGTGGCTGGTTGTCGCCCAGGTTGGGTCGCATTTACCCACACTTCGTTCCCTGCACACTTAGTCAATTGGTTATCGTTTTAGCTGTGACTAGAAGGTTTCACGTTTCTAATCTTCCAGAATGCTTGTTCACCTCATTTTTTTTTACGTATTCGTGTTTAGTTAAAGGGTTCCCTACATAATAACCCTGAATCCTTGACCTAATCTTCACCATTCCCCTTGATCTAGTTGAGCTGAATCTCCATGCGACGGTCATCTGGAATTGAAACGATGCCTTTCCAAACGTGTTCATTCCCATTTACTTGTATTTCAGGGTGTGGGTCAGCCCCAAACTGAGCCCTATCGATGACAATGTTCAAGTGAACACTGATTCTGAGACCGGATTTCGTGCAGACTTGATCGACTATTTGCGTGGATACGGCTCTGAGAATGCACATGATCCAAGTTCCCCTTTGGGCTATTGGATCAAAGAATTAAGCTCACATGACTTTCGTCCGATTCGGTGAGTTGCCTTCATCGTATAAGTACACACATGCAGCCAATTAACATTGGTACTGTCCACTGGAGCATGACATGTAGTTTCTGTTGGCACGGTTTGCGAACGCATTCTTTCAAACGTCCATCTTGGAGTATGGAAACACGTCTCACTGGGTTCCAAAGCAACGTTTCAGTGTGAAGTACATAAATAGTCTCTCCTTTTAGACACAAGTTGGTCCGAGATCATACCAATCCGGTGGAATGTCGAGAGCGTTCTCAGTTATATTTTCCGAACTGCCTTTCCTATTTGGCCCCTGAATTTCGGGAGAGAACGTAAGTGTAAACGCATACTAACGCTCATATGTGAAGGGACACATCACCGCCAATCAGTGAGTGGGTGACAGTTGCGGTTGTTCTAATTGGGTCGGATAACGTTGATGTGTTGTGATGCATTTGGCCAACACATCTTACATCAATTTCTACATTACCCGGCATATCCATTATAAATTTTATCACGTTCAGACGGATAACATTGTCTACAATAGACATACAAGATCCAAATGATAATAAATTATCATCCTCTTCCCACTCACCTCATAGTCAGATTCAACACATCCCATAGAGCGAGAGGGTATGCACTGCTGATGAGCCCTAATAAGGCTAAACCTCGAGTCTATGGATTCTTTTAGAGGGGAGCTAACCGGAAGGCTTGACAGAGTGTGATGGATGTGACTGGGTATGAGTGCTGTTCCGTTTGAAATCTGCTATAAACGTTCACTTATATACGGCCGTCCTCATTTGGTTGAACCATTTCCAACCAGTCATTTTCCATCCTTTTGCCCAGAACCAATTGCCCTATGCATGTTTGTCTGTGCGTCGCACATGACGGTTTGTTTTCAGCTCCACATCGATCTGTTGAGCTGTGAAGCTCGACGATCTGGTGCACTTCTGCGGGATGAGTGCTGGAGCCTACACTTTTGTGGTAGGCGATTTCTGTCATGTTAACCGCTCACATGTAAAAGGGAATGACCCATGTCTATAGCGGCTCTCTGTTCCCTCGAAAGCGAGACCCACTTTTTCGCGGACATTACTTAACTTTTGTAGCTAGACGAAGTGCGAGTTGTTGACTGTTGGTTGTTTTTCTTATTATTGTGTTCATGTGTTCTCATGCCATAATGACTTATGTGTCCCGTGCCATTTGTTTTCACTTGAACCCATTTTACCAATCGGGCAAATTTTTAAGCCATTTTCCACATTATATTCATTGAATTAAATTCTACTGTTTTCGCTTACCGATCCGCTTTAAAAATGTTACTCCGTCTTGCTTACCCAGAAAGCCCGTTCATCACTGATGAGCCCATCAACGGTGAGTTCATTTCAGAGGGTATCAGCGATCAACACACATTTATGACGCCATCAGCTGGAGATCCCAGCCACACACGGCATCTTCACCAGACTTGATAAATGTCTAGTGAATCTATTCTGATCGTGTGTACATCATCACGCGCGGCTCAAACCACCGGTTACTACAATCATTCCATGTAGGTGCACTGGGGTTTTCTAGGTTCTCATTTTGCGTGATTAGATATCAGAGATATGTGCTATTTGACCATGCGACTGCATTCTTGGGAATTGGGATAACTGTGGTCGGTTTGCTTCATTTTTCCACTCAAAGTAACTGCTGGTTGACCCCAGTATCACGGAATCGGTTTTCCGGTGTGATACGTGGGACAAGTTGGAGGTTCATAGTTCCAGGTTTCACTGTGGATTAGAATAAATAGGCTTGTTTATGTGATCTTCTCACGCTCTCGTCTGTTCGTTGTCCACGCTGTTTCTTGCTTTTCAAGGTAGGTCGCACTTCACTAAACAACATTCGCACACAGTTAACCGACTCTATGACTCAAGTCTTTCTCATATAACGTGGAGTTGGAATCAGTTTTTTCTTACTCTATATTTTCGCAGCGTTTTTCTCGTTGGCTCAGTGTCTGGGCGGCATACTGGTCCACAGCTGAAAAAATTCGGACATCCAAAGTTAGGTGAGGTGAGTGTTAACCGCGTTACATGCTGCGTGTAAGTTCACACTCTGAACCCTAATGACAATTAGATGAATTCAAGCAAATCTACACACCGCTTACTTGTGAAATCTCTCGTTAGCGAGTAGGCTTATTATGAAGGTTGCGATCATGTGTCCTGATTTCAGACTCCTCAATGACGGTCTGCCTCGAACAGTACTGGATGACCTGTGTACCTATTGCGTCTATCCACAATGCACTAAGACGAAATTTAACGTGAGAACTCGAATATCTAATGACTTAGGGATCAAACGTGTATGTATATATCATTTTTGTAGCGTAGGTAAGCACATTTTGTTTAAGCAGCTGGTGATCAGCTATTCGGCAATTCACTGTTGTGTTTTACGTATTTTGATTTGCTTCTCCTGAGGATAATTATCAACTGGTAGACGTTGAGTGGTCAACATTCAGACTGGTCTACATGAAACGTGCCGTTAAAGTGTTCACGATTGCTACAAGCTTGGGTTGGCTGGGACCCTACATTTTTCAGTACTCGTTAACTTCGGTGTTGAGGTGATCTTTGATTGTCACTCACCGATAAGTGTGAGTTACAGTGTGTGATCATGTTTCAAGTCACAGATTCGAAAAAAAATCTGACATCATTATACATAACTTCTCGTGTTCATACAGAGCTGTTGGTGGGATGAGGTGGCTATTACACAATCGAGCTCCCAAAAGGCATTCTAGTTCTTGCTCGTTGAACGCTCATATATACCACAGCGTCTCAACTCCACCATGGTCACGTGAGACATCATAAAAAGCTGACGTTTTCGATCGCTCGGTAATATACTGACCTCGACTGAACCAGATGCCAGTCCATCGAAAACGTAACGCTATCAGAGATGGAGACCCTTTCTTTGCTTTCCGAAAAACGTGCTATTCAGTATCTTGGGTGCTCCAGTCTGCCAGATGTGCCATATAGTCTCGGAGTGCCTTCGCAAGGCTATTATGCTTACGTAGATTTATTATGAAATAATGAAGTTTTTAGCGTCTGCGGGCTGATTGGCGTACTTAGGAGGTTACAATAACAGCAGTGAAAGTAGTTGAAATGAAAGCTTGTATCTTCAAGACTGAAGCAATATCTGCTAGTTCTGAACATCTCTGGTAGCAAAGAACCTTCCTTATGAAGTCCAAGAGTCTAGGTCCCAAGGTGACCTTGAGAGGTTTACTCGCTAGTCGCTTGTCACATTTATCGCTCTACCGAAATCACAACCGACTGGCATGTTACACTCGGTTGACATATGATGACCAGATGTGGAGAAATGAAGTTATTCATTATGTTCGAGCTTGAGCAGGTGTTCTTATCACTTAATTCCTATCCCCTCTGTCGTGTTGGTGAACGCTACTAATTAAAACGAATGTCCCGGCCAGCTATTCTGAATTCCAGCCGGTTGTGCACTGCCTTGGATTTACCATACGGCGAGACTAGATAATTGAGAGGGCGAAGATAGTCTGCCAATAATTCATTCGTTCGCCTATACCCTCTACTCATGCAAAATTGCGATCTTGGGTGCCACTTGAAGTTGGGCACTGTTATTCAGATAGACCTTATGAATGACATAAATTACGTCAACTGTGACTTTAGATCCGCGTACTTCGGATTAGGTTTATTGTGCCTCATCTCATTCGAGTACAGTGGTCAAAGCCGAGGGGTTAATCTAAACAAGTATCCCTTTCCTCCGAATTCTACTGTTCCATTATCTCGGCTGCAGGCAGTGTGGGGTTGATTCCCGGATAATGGTGGGTACCGCAGTAGGTTGTACAGTGAAGGTGTCCAGGCCAATACTCAAAGACAAGTCATTCTTCTGTAAGGTCAACCTTATGACTGAAATTTACCTCAGGATACAAGGTCACATAACTTAACAGGACAGAATACGTGTATCGCTGTAGACATTTTGGAATGGATAGTCGAACTTTTGCGTCCAGCGACTCAAACCGACTGGTTAACGTTACGAAAAGGGCAAGCTCACCAATCGTTAAACAAGTCTAAGTTTGAAACAGTTGGTTCCCTCGATCAGTTTGAACAAAGCAGATAGAACATGAAAACTGGTAGATGCAAGCTAAATGTGGGCGGGATGCTATCATGCGACCTAAACACACAAGACAGTTCAAATTGATCGTGATTTGAACCGGCGTCTCACCTTGTTTCGTTGTTAACGTTGTTATTGCTGAGCAACCTCTGAATCGGCTGCTGAGCTTATCATGACAGAGGATCATCCATATTTGACGCATTGTTTTGCAGTAGAATTGATGAGACCTAGTTAATAAACATTGTGAATCAATTTTGCTTGTGCAGAGATGCACTGACTTACATACACTCTAATTATCGTAAAGCTTGGCTCCAATAACTTTGACTGTTACCAAATTTGACCAGGAGGCTAATCAGTGATCTACAAAGTTGGTACAAATCGCTCTAACTAATACTACAGAGGTGACCCATCCTTTTGGTGGTACGCCGTCATTTTGCATGCTTTTGTTACTTATCCGCTACTCCATGCTGTCCAAGCTTGTTCAGAATTTCGTGTTGATGAACTTCAATCACCCGTATTTAATTTGTACCAGTTAGTTATCTTTTTTTTTAGGAAACTGGGTTTTGTCTTTTGATTCCACGGTTATGTTCTTATCGAAATGAATTTCGTTCAAACTGTTTCATAAAACTTTCAGCAAATTTCTTGATTGGTACCCATTTTACTGCTATTTTTCCGCCTAGCAGATTTCTCCTTACTTAACACCACATCATTTCTCGTTTAAATCCCGTATCATCTCGTCTGTTAGCTTCTTTCGGCCTCGGCGTTTAACACGCCTTCCTCATGGCCCGTTGTTGGTCAGTTTTCCAGTATCGGCTCATTTGGTGCCCAGCCGACCAGTTGGCTGACCACTGAGTGGTCTTGCAGTTTGGCCGGTCGAGGGGCTCGTGGACTTCGCATGGTACGTCGGCGTACATTCAATCAACTGTTTTGCGTGCCGCCTAGATCCACATCGACTTAAGGCTTCTTCTGACCAATGATTGTTGTCAACTTGTTTACATCCTGTCTAACGGCGGATCGGATCACTCTCCATAAATGAAAACAAACTTGTTTACCAGATCTAGTGAAGTTGGCGTCCTCAAACGGACTGTTTGTTGTTGATCATACGTTTATCGATCAAATTCAGCTGGACAGCTTCTACGCTGTATTTCGAGACAGGTGGGTAACGTGGACTTCGATTATAGGTGAACACTCGAAGGCGATGATTCGATCGGGCTCAGTAGGAAATCAACACAACAGGTTCAATATTTACAAAATCATTTCTTCACCAAATAGGAGAGAAAACGGTCGACATATTTTATTAGGTAAATTTGAGAATTAATAAGATATTGTGTTAGTTAGGGGGTAACGGGTGAAAGGTATACAAAGCTACAAGTGTGTATGCATGTGTAACTAGAACTTGCTAAATATATGCATATACATTTAGAAAAGAACGGTGGCAGTCAATTCAACGGTGTTGGAACGTAATTCACTGTTTCCCGCAAAGAAAGCTGTCATATATCCATGCATTTTTTTTAGCTGTTGGTCATGTGATGAGGAAGGATGGTTTTAGAATAGTACAAACGTCTAGACAGTAAACATACGTTCACAAAACGGGATGGAGAAGACCTCAGGCGTAAAATATGTCTTTTCTCTCTTTTGCTCAAACATTTTTTGCTTGGAGCGACCACTTCCAGCTGTGATTCAGTGTAGCACCGAAATATTTTGCAGATTGAAGTTTGGAAGGGATTTGGTTTCTAACCTGGGGATGGGAGCAATAATTCGCCGATATTAAAGGTAGTTAATTGTAAGGTAGAGTGAACGGGTGAGAACGGATGGGCTTAACGTCTCTTCGTAGTAGCTGTCCGGGGACCACCATAAAAGTGGACTGTCCCATTCCACGTTTTATCAACTGGGATCCTCAGTGAGGCGCTTGCATCTGGTCCGATTTCGATGAGCTAATTCGCCACACAGGATTAGGATTCGTGAGAAACTGTCTCGGGTGGGCATCACACTAAGTTTTCTCGACTGACAGCGTCCGATCGCCATATCTTTTTCTAAGGTTCTCATATACCGCATTCGATGACTTTTCACCTTCAGGTGAAAAAGACGTGATGTCAAGTAAATCCGCTGCAACACCAAGCAAGATCCCCATCCAGCAGGCTACCAAGATCGGCTATTGGATTGGTTAATCCGTCACACAGGGCACTAAATGGTGGTCGCGAGACATTTATTCAGAGAGTTGCTGTACGGATTGAGTGGGCACACGTTTTCGGATTCAGGCTTTTTCTTACCTCGAGGCCAATTACCTATCAATCGGACGAGCAGACACCATTCCGGTTCAACGAGTAGCTCGTTGATGTGATGAGAGAGAGAGAACGTTGACGACGGTGGTCGCTTTGATAGCCCGCTGATTGAGGCTACGTCTCTTTTTTAAGTTGAACTTGAAAGTTTTTAAAAGGTGAGCTAACGAATTCGTGGAGAATTGTGGCCTGGTACGCCTTCTTTATGGTAGGCCGATTAAAATGGTATATACGAATGGCATAGATTCGCCTGCAGTACGATTCACAAGTGGGCTTGCACCATTTGGAAAGTTGCATTGGGAAGAAAACATGAATGCTCGTTTGCCCAACTTAACTGACATATGCGAAAGCGGTAATCAGGTCTCCCTAAAATGCTCGGGATATGCTCACGTTCGTTTATGTTGTGTCCACATATTCTCACGAAGCGTATCGTATTTCCTTTGTTGAAGACGTGTTCACGCTGTTCAGTGTGTTGTGCTAGTTTGTTTTACACTACCTGCGACACACCCCTAATTTAAGTAATGCTACTCCAAGGCTGGTTAGCTCCTTTTTCGTACTCACTTCATATCGACTCTGCATCTGAGATCATGAACCGTCTTATTTGGGTGAGTAACGTTCTTTCACTAGTCTGTACTGTTGTTCGGGAGACACTCGTGATAACAGCAAAAACAGGTTAACTCGTCCAATTTAATTTTTGAACGACGTTCGGCTATCGTTGTGCTTGATCCTTGATGCAATTGGTCTTTAGTGTTTGGAAACTTGGCAGGTTTGCATCGACAGAAAAGCTCCGTTTGACTACGGATGTTCCTTTGTTTAACCGACACCGAGCCGAATGGTTATGTACGCAACGCGACTGTTCGCCAAAGTTTATTGTGTAGAACAGCGGATACGAGGTCAAAAATATACGGTCCACGGTGTGTGAACGGTATGCTTCTATACCATTAGGCCACTCACTCTACCGGAAAAGTTATCGATGGTTGGCAAATGCCAATAGACGATCAAGTCATACAAAGACCACGACTTATTAGGAAAATCGATGGATGCCGCCTCTCATGCTGGAACTTTGTTGGCCATCCATGTCGCTGATTAGAAACGATGTCCTATATGACAGCATGCCACGATCACTGACGTACATGCCTCTGTCGGGTGAATTGTTTTAATTTTATATACTTTTGTGGTAGGTTTTCTGTCCCTGTTTTTTTTTACATCACCATTGAAACGATCACCCGCTCCAGCAACCTCACGAGGTGATAGTCCGCAGTACCGATAATACACGTCATTGGCGTCTTTATTTGGTCAACTCAACGGGGGCCCACCGTGTTTCGTTTTCTTGTAAATCGTACCCTCCATTCGCCCGTTCCGTCTGTTTGGTGTGCTGATTTGCATTTGTTAACAATCTGTTGCGGTGTTGATGGTCTGTCCACGATTACAAGTTGACAGTTGATTGTGCTCATACACAGGTTTTCGTTCTTTACACTCTGCTACAGATCTATCCTTGTGTGGACGATGTGCGCAACAGCCTTGAGGGTTATGACGCCGGCGGTTGTTTTCCCTATACCCAACGGACTGCGGCGAAACAACCTTGGCTTCGTCAGTTCCTGCACCGATGGCAAGCTGGAAAGCACACACGGGCTGCTCCACACATCAAGTCCTATACTCGTATCTCCCCGGATGGTGCGTATGCATCCTGGTTTCTGTTGACAAGGTATGCTGGTCACCTGGACTACGACGATCGATTGGGTGAATTTCATGTCGTTCATGTCTGTGTTTGGTGGTCTTTTGTTGGGACCAAAGCGATAGGAGTCGTATTTCTAAACAGATCGAAAATGTTTGGCGTAGTTACTTCTGGATTTGGGCTGGATTCCGTCCAACGGCAGAAACAGCATGAAAAAAC
Source organism: Paragonimus westermani (assembly GCA_008508345.1). Taxonomy (NCBI): domain Eukaryota; kingdom Metazoa; phylum Platyhelminthes; class Trematoda; order Plagiorchiida; family Troglotrematidae; genus Paragonimus; species Paragonimus westermani. The sequence goes on from QNGE01001825.1 coordinate 62,806, forward strand.
GGGGCCAACGCTTGGCTCGGTGTGCTACAAAGCCATGTTGGGAGCTCAGAAATCACACATTTGAACTCAATTACCCACACATACACTACGTCCTGTGTAATTCACTAAACGTTCCAACGGATTGACTTCCAAAGCAGGGTTTCTCATTTAAATTCTGAAGTCTGCCACACTATTTGTAAGTGACCAATCTGCTTCTCTCTTAGAAACTACTTCTACATAATACAGTTTGTGAGGCTATAGCAGTGGGAAACGGAGGGATCTGTAAGAACTATGGACTACTACATTCCGGTCATTTTGAAGAAAAGGCGAAGGACGCGAACGTATCATGACATTGTAGTGTCGTCAACGGATATTGTTGATTAGCGTACATTGATGTGTTCAGCAGTGAATAGAAGTGAAAAGAGGCACGTTCAGTCGATTTAGAAGTACCGTCGGTTTATTCCCGGTTGAAGTCAGGTACAGACATCCGTCCAGCACGTACGTTGTACTCGACACCTGTGTTGAAAGGATCAGCTAGGCCATACACCAGGAATGGCTCTTTCTTTGGTTCCGTTAAACGTAAGTGAATGCCCCTAAGTATTAAGATAATGAAATCTGCTCGTTTTCGTTGAGGAGTAGGTAACGTGGGTTTTGGTAATCGACTCTACACGGGGACTCCTATACTCAGTCTTATTTTCTTATGTCGTTTTCTACGGAATGTGTTTGTGTTATTTCGGTGAATAACATTTACATAGTCAATCGGGGAATTAGACGACCGCCTCATTTATCACTTTACGATTCAGCATGCAGCGTTTGACACATTTCTACACTTATTGAAATTCAGCTAAAGTCCGGATTTCTCATAGCTGTTTTTTCGGACTATTTTTTGCTTGAGGACTTTATAAATGATCAAAACCGAGAATTCATCGGTGAGCGTGAGAAAATTCTCAAGAACTGAGCTCATAACTCTGCGATGACTAAACTGTTCATTGTCGTTCGAGTTTCGACACAGATTATGCTCGTGATGGAATAAGGCCTCGCCCATTCTTTCGCTGTCCATCTTTTTTGGAAGTATGTTATTGTTTCCGTACTCACCGTCAATAGGTATCTGGAGTGTATGAGTTTATGCATCATTGATAGTTCAGTTCCCGCTACCATTTTGCATTAGAACAGTCCCACTGGATTTACGGTATGAAGTGGAGACAGGGCTGAAGAATCTGGATACTCTAGGGATGATAACGAAGATTGGTCGGCCGACTCATTGGGTTTGTCAGGGTGTCTTCCTGGCAATTTGTATAAATGTCAGTGTGCATCATTTCCACGTCAATACATACTGCCGTTTGTATGAAACAGTAACAACTGTCAGCACTCTATGGAATCAGAGCATTTCAGAGACCAAATGTTACATAAAAGTTGACAACCTCGTCTGCATTCTGGCGGTTGGACTAAGTAGAAATCGAATTTTCTTTCCGAAAACAATACGTCGTTTGAGAGGTTTTCTTATCTGCACCTGCTATTCCATCTTGGTGAACAGTTTCGAAGGGATTAGTGGATTTTCCTGGGTTACAGCGCATTGCAGACTATGTACCCTGTTTGGTACAGGAGCAGGACCAAGCTGTAAAGCTGCATTGCATTCTCTTCATTATTGAAGTGGATGAATATTAAGTTTGTATGACAACGAGAAGACGCATATCATGTGATGTTCTCCGGAGTAACACTTCGTACATTCTGATCACAAATGGGCATATATCTAACTTTAAACATTAAGATAAAGTTCCACGGGGCGGAAGTTATGGGATTAGACAGACAGATACGAAGATGAAAATTTAAAATGCGATAGTCAGCATGCCCATATTTTTGATTCTCTTCATGTCTGTCTGTCTAGTCCCTTAAGCCATGACTTCCGCCCTATGGAACTTCATCTTAATGTTTGAAGTTAGATACATGCCCATATGTGATAGTTTGCGTAAATTGTGTCCAGGTTATAAGATCGGTGAACTCCTTGGACTCACTTCAGCCTGCAAAGTCAATATGAGGATTTCTTCTTCCCTCACATCTAAATCCAATGTTAGGTGAGAGGGGTCTGTAGTAAACAGGAAATATCGTTTCTGACTGAAGGGCCCATAAAAGAGGCATGTATTCTCGCACTAATTCATTCATTTTTATATCTCAAACTATCGTGGTCTGGATTACTAAGATGAGCGTTTACGTTAAATATCCTGGAAGGCGCCCTAGTAAATTACTAATACGGCGTGTAGAACTTCTGGGAAACTTGATTACGGTAGAGGTATAGTCCCAGTACAAGACGCCCTCAAAAGATAAGTTCGTGACCTAGACCTGCCATTTGTTTCAATGGAGTGCAAGATTGCACTTCTAGATTGACAGGGCTGGATGTCTGAATTAACCGCTAAAGCTGATACGCTAGCGGATGTCAAGGTGTTTATTTAGCTTGATTTTCGTATCAGTTTTTGTGGATTGCCTGTTGAGATTCACAATCAGCCCGCCGATGATTGGGTGCCATTTATTAACCTACAACGTCTGCGGCGTATGGGTGGCACCATTCTCTCGACAAAAACGAAGTGTACACCTCGATACAAGCAATCCTATCGTGTGGCTGGGAAATTTGGTCTGTCCTTGTGCACGTTGTTTGAAATCTGTCTGTTTTGGTTTACTGGTATTCTGGTAATATTGCGTGTACACTGGGAGCATCCTGTGAGAAACGACACGACGTATTGGCGTATTTTTTCTTAACAGATAATGGGATGAACATGACGTTGACGCATTTTGTTACTATTGAAAACTTTTTATGGTTTACACACAATCTGATTTAGAATGGAGGCGGCGGTTAGGTGGTCACCGTGATGAGATCCTTAAGACCGGAAGCTTTGGCACCAAACGGTTCCGTAAGGCGTTACCAGCATCCCAGTTGGGGCCCCAAGCATGATACCCTCCTGTGGTTTGGAAGATCAGAAGTGACTTGGAAATTAATGGTGCTTGTACTATGAGAGCTTAATTGCACTTTTGATCTCTTGTCTCTCCTTTTCACAGGTTATGGCTCCCAAACGTACCCTCCTCTAGTTTTTTCCGTTTATATGCATATATACAAATGTCTCTCGGTTGTGCGTTTAAAGTGATCCGTACGCGAGTCTACATGTGAAATTTCCCCAACCGCCTTCGCCCAGTTTTACTAAGCTTGTTGATTTTCTCCTTACTCTTGTTGTTTTGCTCTGTATTGTGTGAAACTGTTTCATGGGTTTCTGAGAGTTTTATTTCTTGCTCTCTCTTTTATGCTTCGCTTGCGTGCTTGCATCTCGCCGGATTTGTTCGGCTTTGTTCAGTGCCAATTTGTCCAAATCTGCATGGGGTGCGTACGAAAAGGATCACACACAGTTGATGATTCGCTCCTACGAATTAGGCGTCCTGTTTCTTCCAGAGAAATTCCAGGTAACCAGCTTAAATGGGTCGTCCTGCACGGACCAGTGGCAGTACTGACGTTTCCCACATTCGTTTCATGAATGATATCACGATGTGCACGGTTTGCGTGTGGTTTAGCTATGAATCCTCAGAACACAAACTTGTGCTTGGTTATATCAGGCTTATCTCAGCCTACTGGTTCTGTAAAATCGCAAGCATCTAAACTATGCATGTTCCTCGCGTATAACTGCGTGTACAGCTATGTTAAGTACATCGACAGAGGTCTTGGGTGAAGAATCGGTGGACACGTTTCAATGTAGTTGATCAATTTTATATAGTAACTGCTATGCGATGCACAAAAATACAAATGTGAACCCAACTTAGCGACCATTAATCGCAAGTTAGTGACCGGTCATTTTTCTGATTCTTCTACTTCGTTTAATATTGTTGTGTGTGTGATCGAATACCGTATTTACCAAGGATTATCATATCAACCGTTTAGATTACCCTGTTAATTATTCCGTAACCATGACGATCGGTGTTCTAACGCGATTTTGGTTAAATGCAAATCCGTGCCATATTGTGCGTATATTATTTCTAGGCCTATGTTCACTATTGCGCTTTTATCTACACTTTTGTGATATATCTATCTGCTGTAACGTGTATGCTTGTGTGTCTGTTACAATCAGAACGGGGCCAACTGTTTCACTCTCATTACGTCGTCTGGCCGACCTGAGGCAGCGGTGAATTCATCGTCCTCGGGGTCCAGTGATAAAATCAAACCCACGATTGCGGCCATCCCGTTTCCTGTACCGTATGATCTTCCGCCGGTTCCTTACAGTTCTGACGGTCAGCGCTGTTCCCTTTTTCCCTTATTTCATCGCATTGTCACCGACTTGTCCCTATTTGCAGTGTGATATAGTTATTCGCATGTATACAGTGGGAGGATCGCGCAAGCAACAACACACTACACTGATACCTCTCGGTATAGAAATCTAGTCATGCTTAAGTGGCGAGTTTGTTGCACGATGTTTGTTCTTGACGATCTGGGAGTATTTGTGCCATAGTTATGCAGCTTCATGCGTAGTATGAAGTGGTCTTTTCTTTCTGTTGTCTCAGAAAACTCTGTGTTGGTAACATCCACCGGTCTGTCTTTATCAACTGTCGCTCGTTCTTATTTGGCTCCAACTAAGTTGGTATTGCACGCAAATCCCCGTCGAGCTGCGTGTTGGTTGAGTAGTTCTTTCACTTAAGCCACGTGTGATGACTTGTGCAACTGACGAAAACGCACTCCGTCTGCACTCAATGGGCTCACTCTGCTCTGCTTCTTTAAGGATGAGAAACGTTATGTACTGTCCCCGGATTTCAGGAGGTATATCTTCCCAGAAATACCTGGTAATAATTTCTCACAGTGGTTTCAGCAACTCCCTGGTAGCAGGGGGATTTGAGGTTATGGCTCGAGGACTTGTCTCAGAACACTGGTAGTTTTCAAAACAGACTGTGGTGTAAACGAATATGTTTTCACTACACCCGTATAACTGTTATTCGACGTAAGCGCTCGATGTACGGCGCTAGTAACCAACACACTCAGGTATTGCCTTCCGAGAATGTTGACGGAGCCCCATTCGGAGGTCATCAGCCTACCTGTGTGTGTAACACAAGTGAGAAAGAGCAAGGCAGTCTTTAGTGTTTCAATCTATAGTGCTGTTAGGTAGTTTATAGTTGGCACTAAACGATTTGGTTTGAGATGTTTGATCTATAAGCCATTTGTGTAAGACGACATTGTGAAAGAGTACAGCTGGTGTTTTCTGCCCCTGTGACGTATCTGCTGGGGATGTTTTTCCGTTCCGACGATATACTTTGCGAGATTAACAGTCTAACTGTGCTCATATGGTTTCTTTGAAGTGGTTTGTTGAAGGCGTATCAACAGTGTGCATGTTTGATCCTGGTTTCTGAACATTTTTCACGTAAATGCGATGAGGATGTAAAGAACGCTTACCAAAAGGCGTTGGTGAAGAAGTTGCCCAGTTCGAATCAAATGAAGGATCCTAACGAACACTGGGAACAAATCGCCGGAGTTATGAAAGCGTGCTGTGAACAAGTATGTTCCGAAGGAGCTGTTCAGTTTCGACAGAACTGGATTTCCGTCACGTCGATAAATCTTATGAACTAGCATCGTTCTGTCCCACCTGGTTCTGTATATAGTGGCGACCGTCGAGAACTTAAACACAAGCTGACTAAAAACCTGCGCAAAGACCTTGAGCACTACTTGGTCCAACAATCGAAAGAGATGGAGAAAGCCTTTTTGTCTGGGAATAGCAGACGGCTTTATCCCTGATCCGTGGTTTTACTGACCGTCAAGTCAATGTAAGTGAGACCATATGTGAAAAAGATGGTTCACTTATCACCAGCCACTCGCGCCAACTTGACAGATGGGCTGAAGAGCAGTCCAGTTGACCTCAACCAGATCATGTGGACGGAGGGACTCGATTGGTTAGCTATTGTATTCGAGACGGTCCTCCGTCGGAAGCAGAAGTGGTCATGGAGCTCAAGTTATTGAAGCGTAATAAGGCTCCCGGACCAGACCTCTCTCCTTCTGTTTTCAAGGATGGTGGAGTGAGGTTGCTATCAGCGCTGACAGAACTTCTCCAGACGATCCGGAGATCTCGTGATTGGTGCCTATCAACAGTCATTCCCGTTTTCAAAAAGGGGTCCCGAAGTCTATGTGACAACCACAGAGGCATCAGTTTGGTGTCTGTTGCGTCCAAGTTACACACTGGCCTCATTTTACGTCGGCTCACTAAACCCAGAGAAAGTCAGATACGTGAAGAACAAGCAGGATTGAAATCCGATCGGGGGTGTGTTGATCACATTTCTACCTTACGACGGATCTTGGAACATTGGCATTCGTATAGGCATCCATCGGTCGTGGTGTTTTTAGACCTGAGGGCTGCTTCCGATCCAGTTGCTCGTAACGTCCTCTGAAGTCGTCTCCTTCGCAAGGGAGTACCAGNGTAATATTGCTGATGAGATATCAGCGAGGATAGCAAAGGCAATGCATTAGTGCACTGCACCATGTAGACGGCAGTAAAAATTTCTTTCTTCGATTTACCCATTATGCTGTGCAGTGTTCGTCACCGTCCTATTCCGAAAATCAGGCTTTCCTTGTTGGGTTAGTTCTGCACTTAAACTTTGTTATGTTATTTGTCAGCAGTTTTGCTAATAATGCTAATAGCCTGGTAACATTGAAATGTTTAGTGGGCTTTATCTCTGTTTAGGATATGCATAAAAGCATTCTGTTTGAGAGTATTTATGGGACGCTGTTGGAATTTTGTAGTCCATTCCTGTGCTGTTGGAGTTCTCCTAGTTACAAGTGAGTCATACATTCCAGACGTAGAGGAAACCGGTTCGTAGATGCCTACTGACCGGTTAACACTTGTGATAGCTCCATTCGTGCTCAATTGACTGTCTTGTTTTTGCTTTCGCCAATCGGATTTCATCATCCCGCTTTCACATGACCCACTGACAACACCTATCAAGACTGTTAGATGCCTGATAAGCAGGCGCGTTCGACGAATGAGCTGTTCCAGAACCGTCAAGGTACTGCTTATTCGAGGCTGATCAACAAATATGTCGTATTTATGTATGTCTGTGGGCGCCACTGTAACATGTAGTTTCGTACTGGTAACCAAAAAGAGCATTTTACTGTTGATCTGTGTCAGACCTGTCTAATTGTCGTGCGTGACATCCGTGTGGTTACTTGCTGCCTCGTGGATCGAGTTATTTGACTGTCTGCTGCAGTAACCATGATAGTCTCTTTCTGGGCGTGACCATAGACGGCAAGGAAATTCCCTGTGTGCTAGCGTTATTCAAACCGATTTCCCAAGCTTGCTGTGTAAATGTGCTGATGGTCACGTCGTCCTTCGTTTCCGTCAGAAATAGTCGGACCCAAGTGATCTCGTGTGCAAGCTGAAGCCTCTCGGAATCCTGCAAAATGTATCAACACGCTATTCAGCCTCAATAAAGGTTTCGTTTCGAGTTTGCTTCTATCCACCTTAGCAGTTGATGGTCAACAGCTAAAAAGAATCACCTCTTCCAACCGTTTGGGAGATGTTACCATTATCTATGGTTTGTCACACACTACTAATAGTGTAGAATTTCATATGTTGCCTTCATCTACGTCTTCTGCGGTACAGGGTATTTTCAGAGTATTATATCTTAGTTGTTGGGTATGTTGTTGATGTAAAGTAGACACCACTCAGTGATTTCAGTCTTCACATTCATATAAGCTTTCGAACGCAAGCGCTAGGCTGGGGTTTCGCTCTTGTTAGAGTTCGTCAATAATGCACATTCTTGCCACAACCGGGATTTAAACTCAGTCCCATAATCTCATAGATTCGCCGTGTTTTCTGCCACACCACTGACCTCACGTTAACACAACCGAATTGTCATATCATGAACGCCCAACGGCTTACTTGCGAGTGTTGCTCAGATTGTCTGAGTTCCTTGAGAGGAGAAAGTGGTTGTTCTGTTAACCCTAATGGGTCCACCATACTTTCTTCTCAGGTTGAAGTCACGAAAACCAGTAAACTTGTTGAACAAGCTTCTTACCATTGATAAATTGTCTGGAATTTTTCTGATACAAGTTGAACATCACTCTTTTTTGGTGGCAATCCTCACATTCTAAATGATACACTGGATTGCACATCCATCACACTTATTGCTCAGTCACCGCATCTTTCCAGGCATAGCATCGGAAAACAACCTTCTCCAAATACAATAATTATTGTATCCTACACTTCGCTGGTTTTTGAGCATCATTTAAACTTGAAAAAGAGTTATGTTCATTACTCCTTTGTTAGTCGAATTGCTGGTTTTCTGTTTGGTCTACGATGTTTCAAGAATTTATCCCTGTACAACCTTCCTTATTCGCGATGTAAAATGATATCGCTGATGCGGCGCTTCAGCATTTTTATGAGTAGGATTGTTTCGTGATTTGACTCAATTTGCATCATTTAAAGTTTTTTTATCGCTTATTGTATAGCCACATGAAGCGGGGGTTGCAATTATCTGTCGAGCCCAGGTGAACACACCGCGTCACGTATACTTCAGAAGGTTGCATATCGATTAGACGAAAAAATCTGGTCGTTAAACGGCTCACGTACTCATGCAAGCAATTTTTACGTGCATTGTCAGACTTTACTGTAACCGTATGAACTGCGTGCTGTTTGTGTTCATTCAGTGTGCAGATGATCATTTCTGAATAATCCGAACGTCATTTTGCAATGGATCATGAAGCGTACGTCTACATTCCTGTCATGTTATATCCACCCACAAGTGCTAGTCTGTTCACAGCATACTTTTGTCAACGTCCTGTTGGTGTTGCCTCTGTTTTTGACTGATTATCATCTTCTGTACGTTGCTCTTTTTCTCAGATGAGCCTTGGTTGGTCGATGTGCCCCATGAAGAGCCCGACGTATTTGGACGGATAGGGGAACCTGTGTGAATTACGATGGACACGTGTTCAGATTCTAGTCGTAATTTGTATCATTTTCACTCATCTTGCATCATGTCCTTATTGTGAGACCAAAAATTAAAAGATTGTTCAATTATCTCTCTTGACCGTTCTGAGTTGGATGCTTTTGATGAGGAGGGGACGTCGTCGGGGTGGTTCCTTGCAGACTTCTATGAGTACTACATTTTTTCGAGTAGAGTATCCTCATTTGTGTGCGGTGTTCACTGAGTATTGGAATAATGTAACCCTCACTTGATAGTTGACCTCCTCTACTGAGTCTCGCTCGGTTGGCATGATGGAACCTTCAGAAATCTCAGTTTTATAGTTGAAACTACCTTGGCCCAGCACGAACATCAAACTGAAATTGAAGTCAAAGCATTCGAGGTATTGAGCCAAATCTGTGATTGTTAACAATCAATAACAGGGTCGTGCTATACGTGTCCGTGACATTGTTACTTGAGCTCAAGCTGGCTTTCGTCACATCTGGAAATGAGACAGCCAGGTGTGAAGCACTATGCGCAGTATTCTCTCGCTCGTTTTTTTACATATGAACAGTGAACATTGTTCCCTATAGATTGGCTCCCGGTTTTACACTGATCGACTTTTGTGGGCCCTCTTAGTGAAATCTGCCGCTGAACGATACTCACTGCACTGACTCACTGTTTTCCCCATGTTCAATAATCCTGCACCGATTTCCATTCCGTCTCCTATTTGTGTCGCCACACGGCGGCTGTTTATTATAGCGCTTATTACGTTTGTCTAGTATGGAAGATCCCCAGTTTTAGTTTGGACTGGAGCGGAAATCCTTCGTCGGTAAAACGCACCATTTCTGATCTGAACTGAAGATTTCGTCTAGTTGGCCGCGACGTTACGATCACTGACTTTTCAGTTGGCCATTTTCGAAAATGCGCTGGACTCGATTCCCATTCTTGCTTGAGCTTCCTGGTAGCTTCTGCAAGACCGCCGTGATTACATATATCTGGTGTTGGATGGTGAGGTTATGGAGGTTGTTGACGGGTTTATGTACCTGTGAAGTCTCATCAGCGGCAGGGTGGTGTAGAGAATGAAATAGAATCGCGTACCTCCAAGACTAGGGCGGTATTCGCCAATCTAGGACGCCTCTGACGACAGAGGTATCCCTCTAAGGCTTAAGGATCACGTATATAACCGTAAAGCTATTATTTCACAACGTGGGGAAATGAAGTCGTTCACCAAAGGGTTGGCCACTGTAGATCGAGTCCGTCTGCTGGTCTGGGACCCTCGCGACTCACAGAGTCGGCGGCTGGAGACTCCAGGTGAGATGGCGGCTAATCGAGCTCAGTGACGTGAATGTTGTTGTTTGGCCGAGTTGTCTGTGGAGTGAGTGCATTTAATGACGCGGGGCAGTGAAAGGCCTAAGGAAGCTGTCTTGTTGATGATGCCTTACTCCCACCTGCAGCCCGGTTATGTGTTTGCAAGGTGTAGGCACCTTGATGTTGAATGTACGAATATAGACGTAGTTATTTTCGGTAGTTAGGTCCCTTCCCGTCCCCTTTTTCTTCTCTCTTCCTATACAGGGTTTGCTTTTTCTTCATGGTTGTGTGGCAGTTAAGCATTGGTGTGAACCACTGATGTATTGCTGTCTATGGTGATGATGATTTCGCAACAGCGAACCTTAGTCGCTTATGGTTGAGGACGTGAACCGTACTCGTGTATGTGACCACTTGTGTTTACGTTCGGTCGTTCGTATCAGGTTTTACCAGCGAGTAAGCAACAAGGAGGTTATGAAGCGGGTATTTGGTAGGGATTGTCAAACGAGTTCTTTTGTTCACTCCTTGCATTTGCACAGACTAAGATTATGAGGTCATGTACCAAGGTTGCCAACTAGTCGTTTGCCACACCGCGAACGGTTTGCCGATGTTGCAGCCGACCGGCATAAAGTGTAATGTGGGCAGATGATTTGGCGTATAGAGATGAAATCGTTTGCCAAAGGGTTGGTCACTATAGACCGGGTTCGCCTCTAAGACTGAGGATCTCGTGACTCCCAGAATCGGTGGCTGGAGACGGTAGGTGAAATGGCAGCTAATCAAGTTCAGTGTCGTGGACATTGTCGTTGTTTTGCTGATCTGTCTTTGAAGTGAGTGTATTCAATGACGCGGGGGGCAATGAAAGCCGTAAGGAAGCTGTCTTGCTGATGACACCTTACTTTCACTTACAGCTCGGTTTTTTGCTTGTTGTTGGCACTCCGATGTTGAATATTCGAATGAAAATGTTGCTGTTAATGGTGGTTAGGTCCCTTTCCGTCCGCTTCTTTTTTCTCTCCTTTCCTGCACAGTGTTTGCTTTTCATCTTCTTCATGGTTGTATGATAGTTATTAGTGTGAATCACTGATGTATTGCTTCGTGTTGACTGATTACTTATTTAAGGGGCAGCGAGTTTAAACGGAGAGTTATCGGTTTTAGAACGTTCCGGTCCTCTGGACTAGGGCGGTATTCGCCAATCTAAGACACCTATGGCGACAGAGAAGTATCCCTCTGAGGCTTATGGATCACGTATATAACTGTGAAAGCTGTATTACTTTACGACGGCGAACCTTGGCCACTCAGAGTAGAAGACGAGATATTTGGGATAAACTGATGTGTTCATTTGATGTGATATCCCCTTTCACTAATATCTTACTGTCTGAAACAGTTGATAAAATTTGCAGCAGTGCTCTCCTATTCCATTGTCCGACCTAAAATCATCATTGCGCTTGTGCACACAATGTAAATTTCAACTTCCAGACGTCTACTTTCCGGAAATTGGACGGGTTGCAATTGGCAGTTCCCTGGGTCCACTCCTAGCTGATTTCTTTGTGGCTAATGTAGAACCTGCATTATGTGAGAGTTTGTCAAAGCCAGTGCTGTACAGACTTTACACAGACGACATCCTGGCCATTTTTCTGAGTTAAGGATATTCGAACGTGTTATTTTCATAGTTGAAACACGCACATCAAAACCTCAAGCCAACTAGAGAGAACAAAGCAAACGACTGTTTCCCCTTCTAGTTATCCGAAGACCAGAGGGCACAGCAGGAGGATCCATTTACAGAAAGCCTACCTGGACAGGACAATTTATACATTCTGAAAGCTTCTGTCCAGTGCAACATAAGAGAAGCCTAGTTCGAACATCCTCACAGAGCGTAGAAGCTTTGCACAGAAGGCAATCTATCATAAGAATTAAGCACACTCAGATGTGCTACAAGCCAATGGGTACTCCGTGCAATTTATCAAGAAATGTAGCAGTGTCACTACTCCAAGGTTACAGGAAACAACGGTATCAAAGAAGATGACGTACTTAGAGCTCTCGTTTTTAGGTGACAGCTGATCATCAAGGACGTCTAACGGCTGCTGCATCCAGATTTTATAACGCTGTACACCTATGTATTGTACTGCGAACCAGAGCTTTGTCAGTCTCTTCGACTACGAGCAAACAGTCTGCGTCTGTCACGTCTCATTCTTTGTGCAATATTCATGTTACAATGAGATACACAAGGAGGACAAGCCAACAGCTAGCTTCTGGTATCAAAGAGCATGCTTCCAAGTGGCTGGAAGCAATTAAAACGTGCATAGAGGCCGACAGACGGTACCCAATGTCCGCAATAGCAAAGCACCAAATCCAAACAGGACAGAATCAAGATTTGTGACGCATTCTCTGTGATTTTTCGAAGCCATGGGGGACGCATCCACCAGTTTGCTGAGGCTTTGGCTATCAGACGTCAGAGTCCTCCCTGTGTGTTCAAAAACAATTTGAGTTGACGTTCCGGCTGCCCTGGTAGTCAGCATCCCCAAAGATTTAATCATTTCCTTGTCTGTCTAATTCCTTAAGCCATGATTGCTGGGTTATCGATTGGAGTTAACCGGACAGTTACTGTGTGTCCTCCCGAGACGATTGGGCAACCTGATCATCGCACACAAGCGAGAGTGGTTGAGCGTTGTGATTTGATAATTCGGTCGTGCCTAATGTGAGGTGAATGGCGCAATGGTCAACATGGTTGCCTCACGAAAATGTGGCCAGAGTTCAAATCGCGGCTGTGGCAACCATATGCACTACTGATGAGCTCTGATGAGAGCGAAACTCGTCTAGTGCTTCTTTTCGAAAGAGGCCGGCTGGAAGTCTATCTGAATGCGAAGACTGCAATCAAATGTGAGTGATGCTCAACTTGAAAATGAATTAAATCTCTGACTACTCATCAGTAATGAAATTAGATGACCATTTCACTACTCAACTGGTTTATACGTTTGTGGAAGGGGACAAAAATAAGATTGGTGCGTTACAAAAACAATTCTGTCGCATGGTATTTTTTTATGAGCCCACTGTCGTATTTCAAAACCACGGCTCGAAAACCTCACCCACTCCGACAGACTTAAAACTAGTGTATTTAGTCAGGTGACAGTTGCCGCAAGTAGTTCCTCATCATCATCCTCGTCAGTGGCTCTCCGTATGTTCGGCAGATATGGAATATGGCTCGTCAACGGACAGTCTGTGGGACACTCTAGTAGTGATAGGCTCAAAACTGTGCTCATCTGATATGCAATCCTTGTTCAATGATGCTCGCTTGATTGAACGAATTAGTTCCGGGCGTAATGACATTTGGGCTGATCCATGCTCCGTATATATCCTCGTCTTGATTCTGGGACGTCGTATTATGTTGTACATACGGAACGTATGTTTAAGTTGGTTGGCTGTCACAATAGTTTCATGGCGAAATTGAGAAGAGATTTATTATTAGTAGTCAGTGAGAGGTCTATGGATGTCAGTTGCTAAGGTACACTGTCCATTTGTAAGTCTATTGGACAAGTATAACTCACTTCATACACATTCATTTTACGTATGTGCATGCGGTTGGCGACTCGTTGTCTTCACTGTGTATAAAAAGTGGAAATCTAACGAAATGACGAAGTGGGTGATGTACCGAAAATCCGCGGGTAGAGGTCCGTTTCTCAATTTTCTGTTTTTCGTACCGACGAATAACATCGTTCTCCGGTTGCAACATGATGCCTCAGAATCACGAAAAGGTGCAGAACAAAAATCTTGTTCGAAAAGGAGGTCACGTGAAGATGTGCATCGTCCAAGCCACTTTTCTGACTGATTCGTTCGCTGTCATCGTCATGTGCACCTTCTCGTCCACCTCTGAACCCTGTTGTACAAAAGGACTGATACAAGAAAGAAAAGGTCACTAAAGAGGAAGAATTTCTGAAGGACGTTTCACAAGTCGATGGTTATCCAGAAAGGTTTTTCGGAATTTATAGGCTAGATGCGACTGAAATTCACTCACACTACCAGGAAATAAATTTGGTTGAAGTTGACTTTTAAGAGTGACTGCGTAGCCATCGGTATACGTAAAAATGTGTCTTCAACTTTGTGCTGAATCTACCCAGCAGCTGACTTATGGATACTGTTCTCCATTCCCACTATCTTCCATGTTTCCGGTTGCGATCCAACGGAATAGTCTGCCCCTCACTTAACTTTCGAGTTCACCTGCAGTTGAGGTGACAAGTACACCATGACAAGTGCAACATAACAACGGATAATGAAATACATCTACAAGTGGTTATTTGATGCGATTATCCAGAAGACTAACTATACCACAGTTAAGTTGGAAGCTGGTCTCTTTCATCGCTAATCACATTTTAGATACTGGTCACTTGGTTGACCCATTAACATTGTTCACCGTGTTGTTACTTACTCGAAACCTGAAGCTGTTGACATTCACGGACTTTATTCTAATCAACCGGAATCGATAGCTCTGCAAACAAAAAGCGTCGACACAGTCAATATCGTCGTTGAATCGACGCTCACTATGTTACTTTGCGCCAGGTTTTTATTGTTCTTCTTGTTGTCATGCTCTTTTAATGAATAACGAATGATTCTGTGTATCTGACCGACTAGAATAAACTAGGTGTCAACCTCTCAAAACATTTGTTCTTTCACTGTGTTGATGAAATACATCAAAGGAACTCATTGTTTGAGGTTCAAGAGAAGACTGCGTTAACTGACAGTGTTGTAGATCTGATGAAAACAGTAAAGCTCGGTCTTTGAGTTCTAATACCGTGCCCAGTTGCACCTCATTGCATGCCCCTGGACTGTGCTTGTCATCAAGCTGGAAGCCTAAATGTGTTTCTTAATAAGTCATTGTGTTTATTTGCCCAATTCTTCCTGTGCTGAACAGAATTTAATGGGACAGAAAAAAGGTTCGACAGGCAGGCCAAGGAGCATATACTAATGTGACTGCATCAGTGATTGAGCCAACCTGTTAATCGCTGTGTGCTAATCAACCGAAGCTTCCTATCAACGTTCGCTCTGCACATAATTCTGATCACAACTGAAGAACCACCTATCAAATCATTCCGAGTGATTCTGACATGCAACAGCGTTTAACCGCTCAGGTTCATCGTGAGTTCGTTTACCACTGTTCCATAGTCCCCGTTGTGTATCCAAAAGCGATTGACACTTGGTGTGCCGATAACTATTAAGAGGTTTAGTTGATATAATTTGAACATCACAACCGATTTTGTCCATCCTTGAGAACGTTTCCCATACAACAGCCTCCATATCTAATATTAAGTGCACTTGAAGAGACCATTGGTTCATAATCGCTTGTATTGTTTTTATGTGATATATATATGTTTGGCTGAAAAACTGCGTGCGAAATTAACTCTCCATAACCTCGTGTTTCCCACACTTCATTCGAATGTACAATGAGGAATGATAGGGCAATGACAGAATTTGTGGAATTCAAATTCTGTCTCGTCCACTGTAGGGCATACAGTGAAAACAGACTGTAAACGCGGCCAGATTTTCTGAATTGTTATGTTGTAACATGGATTTCAAATTGGTGATCTAATCTGAAGTGTCAATCAACACTTGCTGTTCGGTATTGTGTGAGTATAAACTGTTGACATTTTGACTGAAAGCAACCGAGTTTGTAATGCAGTCGAGAAAGCCTATCCAGCAGCAACAGTCATCTTATCTTTCAGTACCTGTTCTGTACAGGTGTCACACCTCAGAGATAGCTTGCCTAGGTTTTCTTTGTCCCGTTGTGATTATTCCCTCACTTATCGTTTTCAAGCAGGTTACGTTGGGAGAACCGTAAGACGGCTATCAGAAATGATTCGTGGACATCTTCCGAAATGGCTTAGCAACGGTTCGATAAAGCCCATTTCCAGTGCAATCAGACCCTACTTAATTGACACTGGCAATCAGATTGAGCCGGATGAAGCCTTCTACAAGGTTTGTCAAGCCCACTCCAGAGCTGTCATGTTGCGACTGTTATCAACAGCCGAGGCTATTGCCATCAGACTCTACAACCCCTGTCTGTGTGCTCAGTTCGTGCAAACCCTACATCTCCTTTGGTCAACTATTTCACAGCCAATTGGAACTCAAGCAAGCGTGCACCACTTGACACCGACGACTGCATGTCTCACGGCGGGCACGAGTGATAGTGTCACACATTCACAAACACTCCCAACCCCCTCCAGTAGACTGTGATCCGTCCAGTGTATATGATTTTAATTACTTCCTATATAAAACGCACGTGCCCTATGTAATTGTAAAAGTCAGATGAGAATGACCGAAAACAGCTGTTTGCATAATTGAATTCCTATGAAAGCATTTCTTCCTCCAATGTACCTCTTAATCGTGGCCACTTCATTCGTCGTTCTCCGCATAATCTTTGCGCGTTTTACTCACATGATTTAGTAACCCAGCTGTAGTATACCTGTGATTACTGATGAAATGAGAAGTAGCTACATGTTAAAACCAATATTTCACAGGTGCACAGTATACAAAGTGAATTTCTAGGAAAACTGTCATTTTAAAAACTTGTCGAAGAACTGATAATCGTTAATGACTTGCGGGCCTTTTGAAAACAATAAATGAGTGTTTAGACGGTATTTTTAGTAACTCAACAGTTTTTCTCATGTGGTAGTTTTTGTTTGTATGTGAAGTCGAAGGCGCTTAGTTAATTTTATTTTTTAAAGAAGCGTCCGCAACGAAACTTGGTACATTCTTCCAGCTCATTACGATAAGGTTTATGTTGGAAACAGACTTTGTTCTACCTTCATTGGGTCAGTGAATTTGGGCATAATGGTAAATCAACTGTTTATGAACCGTTTACGTAGACGGTTCCACTGCTGATTTATACAGAGCATCGCTAATGAGTAGTACAGCCCGAATGAAGTGCACGACAATTGTAGGTACGTTTTACTGTGTTGGGAATGACAATCACATAAGTGTATACGTGTTATGTAGATGGTCAATCAAAGATAACGGTGATGTGCTACAGACATAGGTGCATGTCTGCGGTACAAAATGGTGTTAATGTTTGTGGTGTCGTATTCTCGCATAACTTTTAACATGTGCTCAGATTTGAACTGAATATCTCTTGCTGTTAAAACAGTGTTACTTCCAAACTGTGCATGATTTATTTTTGCATTTTTCGATCTTAACTGAGATTTTCTAAATACAAGCTGAAGTTAGGATGATAATGATAGCGTGGGTTTAGTCTGAGCAACGAACAAATTTCTCAATGTAAAATAGCGGACACGGTTGCAAACAATTCGTTGCTACTGGCTCAGTGAACAGAGTTCATTGACTTTGGTGATTTCGAACATGTGAAGTTCTGTCTAAGTCTCTTCGTATAGTTCTGGGGAACATTTGGGAAAACGGCTAGACACATGTTCGACGGATTATCACAGAGTAGTCTTAAGGAACGGTTAGAAGGCAGCTTGTGGGGTACGAACGAAATGTACAGTTTTATGAGCGGGAGAGAAGTGACAGAGGAAGGTCAAGAACAACAAATTTTGACCCAACGGATAGAAGTGAGCAAGAAACACAACTAATGACCTCGCTGCATTATGAACTGGGACTACGGTTTGACTACGCGGGCGTACAATGGGAGGCATATACGCACAAGCTGAACAACGATTCTGCTACTGGTTATGTCAGTTATGACAAAAACGGTTGTATTTCTCTATCATTGGAGATCCGAGCTTATTCACAATCTTTCTTTAAATCGAACCAGAGAGACGGCTTCGGCTTCACTCTGCAGATGTTGAGAATTTAACCACAATTTTGAGTTCGAAGATGTAGGGGTAAAATTGTGTTACGTTAGAATTTAAATTCCGCCAGAAAACTTTATTTGCACGTGATCTTATTTTGAACAAATGCGATTCGTCACTCACTGAGCACACACTACTTTTAGAAGGTGAACAACGATGTACTTACCACCACGACGGAAACATAGAAACGATCTTCTCCCGAGGGAACAATTTATATCTCACCTGCAACTCCATAATGTACGGAGCTGACTTGACATTTTAGGTGCTAACCCATTTGTTTTGGGACCTCTCAGCCAGTGTGCTTTCTCATACCGATCGACCTCTTGATAAGTCCTCAGTCTGAATGAGATATCCAACTATGTCAACCATAACTTACGAGTGATAACCATCTGTTTAAGGGTGTAATGTATCTGGGTACTCACTTGACTCAGTTGACCGAAAAGTTTCTTTTATCTGGGTATATCCTATATGTGACGTCAGCATGTCTGAGACGGTCATTGCACGACCTACAGAGGGTGGTGTTAGGAAAGGACATCATCAAAATAACCTAATCAGGTCATCGGTGACGGCTGACGAAATCGCTCATCAGCCTAACACTAGCGTGCTAAGTTTTCCACTCAAACCAACCAGGATGAGGCGTGAAGGTGGGTGTGGGTACTGTGCTAACCCGATGAACCGATCAGAGTGCAACGGCTATGGAACTGACCACACTGGGTCACCTAACCACGAAGTGGCCTGAACCACTGGAGATTGGTTCAACTTTCAGTTGATTCTAACTGGCAACTAACTGATGATATATATTTGCATACATTTGATTCATATGTTGAACTGGTAATCGGCATTACAGCGTGTTTTCGACGCAGTCGTGTTTTCTCTGACTCCGCGCTAGTAGACTGGGTGAAGCCGTACAACAAGTGTCCGAGTATAGCATACAAGCCAGGATAGAACGTTTTTAACAAGAAATAGGCGCGTTACATCAGGTGACCTGAACGTTCTCATCCATCGAAACCTATTCTAACACTTAGCCAGGTAAATCAGTATCAGTGGATAAACTGTCCGAAATGTAACGAACGTTTTTTCAGGGTTAACTTATATCCAACTTGAGTTATCTCGCTTGTACCGGTCGCCGCGTTGTCACAGGGAAATATTTGTATGCAATAATTTGATGTTGTACTCCGTCACAAAACGGTGCACCCGAGTGGACCGCCTTGAAGTCTTTTATGACTCATCAGTCGATCCTCGTCTGTTGAAATATACCTATTCCTTGGTTAGGTGTCCTTGTCTAAGTTCAGCCATTTTTTCTGTATCTTAGTAGTATGCATTTCTTGTTTTATTCATTTGTTCTCTTTTATCGTCTCTCCGAATGACAAGTAAACACAACCAAACACTGTGTACTTCCGGTGACTGTTAAACGTTCAGTTTGGTCAGTGATATATTACAAATGAGATTTGCCAATAGGTAAACATCCTGACGTTCAGAAATGTCAGGGATAAAACAAGGGAACAGATCCAGTTAGTCCAATAAGCAAGCTATCTTCCGGAAAGTCATTAATTTAACTCCTAATACTGATGAAGAATTGGTACTTTTATCTACA
Source organism: Paragonimus westermani (assembly GCA_008508345.1). NCBI lineage: Eukaryota > Metazoa > Platyhelminthes > Trematoda > Plagiorchiida > Troglotrematidae > Paragonimus > Paragonimus westermani. The sequence continues at coordinate 82,387 of QNGE01001825.1, forward strand.
CGCTTTTCGTCATCTGACTGAAAGCATCAGGAGTATCCTCATAATGTTTTCTGTGGAACGTCGGTTTCATGTTTGTTGAAACTGTTGCTGCGATGATAATGTGGTCTATACTCTGTTGTTCTATGGATAAATAATTGCACACTGTTTAAGTGAATTTCGCTTCCGTTAAAAACTTCATATAAACCTTGTAAATCTAAATACCTGTAGTTACCTGTTTTTTCTTTCTGGCTTTTACGAAAAACGTATAAAAATGACAATCTCATGCTTTTCCCCATGATCGGGAAAGTCGTAATAAAGAGTGGGAGCTGTGAGAGAAAACAAATCGTATTTGGTGAAAAAGCACAATTTAATGCGATGTTTACCTAAGCAATGCAAATTGTCGTCAAGCAGGCAAAGAACGGGCAGTACAAATGACCAGAAAATCGATTCGACGGTAGATTGTCTCACATCGTTCCACTTTCCAAATGCATTTTACAATTTCGCCATCCGCCGATTTTTATTTAGTCTCCAAATGTCTGCTAATACTTCACTGTCTGTTCACCAACATTACGGACTCAACTGGTTAACAAAGTTGTCTGAACTGTGAACCAAGTAGCCTTTATCTTGAAAACCCCTTTCAAGGATGTGGTTCATACGTTTCCGGACGAGATCGTGTGACTACAGTTTGACCATGAAATTTGAAACATTTAAGGGCTGAAATTTAAACTCTAGTTTATATGCTCGTCTGTACTGGGGCCAATCTTTCAGGGTGATGCATACTGAACTTTTCTCCGAACCCTCGACTGAACGGTAAGCACTGTTTTATGGGACAATTAAACCGGTCTCTCGTCTATCTAATCTGTGGCGATTGTGAATGCGTGGTGTCTACCTCATTGTAGACTCCTGTCGCAACTGAATGTGCATCCTCTCAACTCATTATTCATTGCTACTAAATGACCTGATAGAATTGGCCAGCTGATTCGTTTACTTCCAAACAAATGTCTGGGTTTCCACTCTTGTGTAGGCGGCAGTTCAGACATTCTGCCTGCCAATCAACAGTCAGCAAGCTGTGGCTCTCGTAATCAGACAGACCTTTCAGACAGCCCTACTGATAAGATCTAGAAACAGCGATATTCAACTTTCCTGTTTCCTTTCTAACGTGATTGGCCTGGAAGTTCAGTGGAATACGGAGGCAATGATAATGTGTATTATTCAGTCTGAGGTTAATCCAATCATCGATTGCACATAGGCAACACATCATTAGTCAGTACATTATTTGTAGTTCGGATGTAAACGACATTCTCACGATAATGTTGCCCACAGAGAAGGTAGCCAATGTGCTAGTTTGTTTACAACTGATATCTGGTGACTCATGTGCGTCACGTTATGGGACACCGTTTGGTGGGTGGTCAGTGGGAAATTCGTGGATGTCTGGCCTGCTGGTTATCCGTAAACCGACAACAGTTCATGTGGTCTGTTGAATTAAGTTTGAACGAACGAGCTCAGCGATATCTACCAAAGACTACTGATAACTATTACAGGGACAGTTGGAGTTGCAAGTTTTGCCTTACGTTAACAAAAATTTGCGGATAAACATTGCCTGATCTCGTACAGTTATATCAGCAGAGTTATGAGTAGTCTAGTCGTACCGTTCGTTATGCGTTCAGTAAGTTTGTGTGCCTTCCACCCTCACCTCATTCGTTAACCTGAGCCAAGCCTTGATTCCTATGAGTGACACCACATACCAAACAGAGAAAGTCTAGGTCACGTTATGCACAGCATTCTCAGCATAGGCTATCTGAAGATAAGACGGTCAAGATTTTATCACACCTGGTGTTTTCATGACACTCCTTTCAACTCAGTAAACTAGTTCAAGCAATTACGGAGAAATAAAGTTGGCGGTCAACTTGGATGGTGATTTCACTCGTGTACGACATAATAGTCGATTTTAGCTGGTCTCTGTACATCCAGGGTCGGATGAAACACGAAATGTTCCTTAATAGTGAATCAATTAACATGTGTACCATGTGTTTAACAGTGTTTCATAAGTTAGGAGTTCTCATATAAACCATTGATTGACATCCACTTGGCATGTATTGTCGAACAGATGAACGAGGGTAGCGCTGTTAACTGCTCATTTTTCACAATGTCACAGTATCAATGGATAGTTTTTCTGAAGCGGTTCTCATGGAGGTTCAACCGATATAACCAATCGTATATATAACGTAGATGTGCAGACTAGTCGAATAGTTTTCGCGTTCATCTTGAAGCTGTATCAGACGTTTATATGAGGAAATAAAGTGTCCTTGATGTTTGGTATGATAAACGTACATGAGACAACAAAATGTACTGTCTAAATGAATACAACGATCGTGAGGGGTGGCTCTTCCACAGTTTGTTCAAACCATTTGCGTCCAGGCCATTAATTAATCTAAAATTGAGGTTTGAGTAGTTCGACTATAGTTAATGTTTCAGCTGAATTTTCCATAGTCTGGTAGGTTGCTCAAGCAGAGAATCAGGCGGCCAACCTTAGTTCGTGGTACGTTCACTGCACGATTAACGTGAGCGACAGAGGTAGTGTTTGCGGAAATAAATTGTGTGGAATACACTTACCTGTTATTGACTACATAATGTCATTGAATGCTTCACCAGCACTGTGTCTTTGCCACAATGGAACACAGTCAACTAATAAATAGAGCGATTGAATTAAAATTCCAATTACTTTCATCGAATTCATCAGTGCACACTTAGTTCCGCTATGCCATACGACCTACACAAAACTCCTTGGAGTGGTTAAGCATAGCGTGATGTTTACAATCGTGGTAGTGAAAACCACCTGGTCAACTATAGTCTGCTTTGGCGTGTCTGGTGAATAACTCGGTGACATTCAGTGCATATTATGTTTGAACTATTCCACTTATTGCGCTATAAAATGGTTAGTTAAAATTTGTGCACGAGTACCAATGATCACTTTAAGATACCTTCCAAGCCAGTCTGAAGTATTAATTCGTGTAAGAGAAAAAACTATTGCTTTGACTGATAACCCGCAGTTTTCCAACGAAGCACTCACCATGGAAATGCAAGCAGCTGTTTATGCTTCAATTCATTATCCTCCGGATGCAATGAATTGCTGTCTAACCGCTAAGATTGTAAAAGATTCAACGAAGAAATAGCCTATTGGTGAGCAACCCAATAACTTACCTAATTTACATGGACGTAATCTGAGAATTGGTGAGGGCGGTAAAATTTTGGTTTGGGCGAGCCTCGTAGCATTACCAGACGGTGGGAGAAATACTACAGCCAAACAAAATAGACTATTTGAGCACAACGGTATGCTGACACATTGATCAATCACAATATAACTCAGGCGCACTATTGGAGTTAATACAATGAGCACTGAAATAAAACCATTAATTAATTTATGTGTTTTACTAGAAAAACGAACCAAAAGCCGAACAGATACAATGGAACTGAAAGTCTGACACAATTAAGCTGTCCTGGTTCCCGGTCTCCGTTATAATTTTGGTATATAACTCATGAAGCCCCGGAAAAACTGAGGTGACTTATTGACATTTCGACTGCTGTTTTGTCTCCATTTCGTGGGGCGTTGACTTTTACCAAGAGGAACAGTCACTTACTGTATAAATTCCTTCATAATGTGAACGGCTAATGATGCCAGCTGTCGTTCCGACCTATCATGACATCAACTAAAAGATCTTCGGCGTGTATCGCAACATTTCGAGAAGCTCGAACTTTTTTCATCCAACCTCTGCAATCTCTTCTATACAGAGGTGAAACTGGTAACAATGTGGGACACTTCAATTGTCAATTAAAAACATTGTATACTTAAACTTTCAACCTAGATGAATACCACAGTTTTGCGGACTTAAAAACAATTGACAGACTGGTCAACATGTTTATACAAGTGCTTTCATCATCCAGCCAAGTGTTGGTCTGAACCATTAAATGTTAGCAAGACTATTTTATCGTGAACTGCAAATACCATATCGCTGTTAGGAGTGAGAAGTGAAGTTATGCAATATTTCTCCGATTTTTGCGGCCTTGTCCAAGTGATTTTTTGGAAGTCACTTTGATTAGGCTGCCTCGGTTCAACTTTCGCTAACATAGCATTAAGAAGGCGGACCCTGACAAGTGTTGTATCGCTTCTTCAGATGTATATATATATATAACGTTAGTGGAGAGGAAAATGAGGCAGATAGCTAATGGGGTGGGCGACAACGGCACACAATTATTGGTTCCATGGAGATAGAAGGCTTGTGTGAAATTGTTTTTGATCACATATTACTGGTTTGAGACGGCTAACTGTTACCGCCCCAGTGAAATGCAGGGAACATGGATTAGCATGGCAATTTATATTTCTGAATGTCGTTTCGGGATTAATCCGATGACTGATGTCCAACACATGTCTAACGAAAAAGGAAGCCGGAAGATTGCCTGATATTGGGAAGAACGGAGTAGATTGCACAATCACATCATGAACCCATTTCAGCAGATGTTCCTTCATCCTATAATCCAAGAACTTGCCGGTTCTGTCGATGTGAGTTTTGTCATAGTTACACACAAATTGATAAGTACGGTGTGAGTTGGCGCCAATAGGTTGTTTTCTTTTTATTTAAGGTAACAGCAGTTTACGAGTTCCTTCAACGATTTTGATTTGAGACGCACTGTAGGTTCGCCTAATCGATGCGGCGAGACGTTTTTGTGACACGAAGTGAAGCAGTGTCGCCTTTGGGTGGTAACTCAATGTAGACCTTCTTCCTCCCAGCCGTTAAAATTTTGTTTGTTGCTATGCGTATCACGTTATATCTAGTGATTTTTTCCAAAAGATATCCAGTATCCTGTAACGTGGCTGTAAGCGACCAAAGTTCACTGGCTAAATATTCTAACGAGCAAACACGTCTAGCAGACATGAACATTGTTGTGATCTGTAATCGGCTGGTTTACGTCGGTATAATGCTTGTAATGTGTGTGTTGGCCAGTCCTGGTGGCTTCTGAGTCGAAAACTACCTCACTGATTTATCATTCTTGCAATTTATGTCTAAAGGCAGTGAGCACTCGTTCTTTTCAAGTTCATAGATGACTACCAAATTAGCATGATAAGATTTAAACCCTTTCGTCATTTCATCGGTCGTTTATGCAGAGTACTCAAAGGTGACGATGTCTTCCACACAACGTTTATGCAACGACATATATCGTTACAACGTTAAAAGTAGTTTATATTTTCTATGATGACTACCAACATGATGATAAGGGTTGCTTGTAAGTAAATTTATCAGTGGCCATAGTGAGTAACGCTGGATGCCCCCATCGATCTTGTTCATTCTACTCTACAAGAAACAAACGAAAAAGAACATAAGATCAACCTCCGTTTTACTTGGACTACAGAAATGCAACTTCGCAAGTCGAACAATCCTGTCAAAACAACCGCAGTCAGTAATAGAATTGAACTAGACAAAAGTACTGATAAGAACTCAACCAGTGATTCTCAAAGGGCTGCTGCCAATCCGCATCAACGAGGCGAACCAACTGGCATGTTGGCTCGGTAACCAATAAGGATGGCACGCTGATGTAACATTGGATTTTGTTCAAACGAGCACCGGAGTGAAGGAAGTCGTTCAGGTGCGTCACGTGTTAAAACCAACGAGCAACAAGCAGAGCCAAGTCGACCAACGAGAAAGCCGAGGCGTCATTTTAGTGATGTATCTTATATATAAAATTACAAATGGAAACTCAATAAAAACTGATATTTGCTTGGGTCCACAATTTCTGCTTGTGATTTTATTCGGGAAGGTCGTGATTTATCTGTACAATCTGTGGTGATTGGTTATCTTGTTGACTGCAGTGCCCTTGTTTTTCCCATAAAATGCTATTTGGTGTCATGAACTTAGGTCTGGTCACCATGTCAAATATACATTTACTTATGTGTAACTTTGCCATTTATTAATAACACTGACCAGTTGTCCAGTTAGTTATTGTAAAATTTCTCTCAGCTACTTGACTTGCTTGTGTGAGATCGAATGAAGCCCACTAGCAATAGACTTGTGTGTTACCTTGAAATTGTCCACCATTAATGGAGCCGTGAGATTGCAGTAGATTGTAGGTGGACGTTATGAAATTTTCTTTGTTGTGAGCGTTTCAAATTGAGTTTTTCTCTTAATCCACGGTGTGGCATAACTGTATTTGTAGACTTGCTTTGTAGTGTTACTCAGTGTTTCTTCAGTAAGTAATATTTTGTTCCGTTTAATACTCCGTGATATTTAATACAACGACCAACCCAGATTGCTTCCAGTTCACAGGACTGTTGCGTGAACGGTAAAGTGATGCGTATAATTGAGCTTAGCAGTGATATGAATAGTTCATGATATGCATGGATGCATTTTGTATAAACTTGTCATATTGCTTATCCGCTCTGACCGCTGAATCCACCGCAAATTAGTGCATGTACTCTAACTCACTTTTTACAGATTGGCACCAGATAGAGATTGAAGAATAACGGAAACAATTGTCCAAACTTCTTGAACACATCAGTAATAGTTATCATTACGGTTCCGTAGTCTGTAGTTAACATGATTATGTGACGAGCCGGGTATAATACTTATTTGGTGATCAGCAGGGCACTGTGTTAATCGTTTCTAAGTTTAACTTGTTTATTTATCCAGGAATTATTGCCTCAGATTTTGTTGATAATCAGGTTTTCCAAATAATATCACTCCGATTTCGTGGTAGGTAATATCAGAAATTGTAACAATGGCTGTGCAAGCCTGCGGACTATTGAAGTGTCTGACTATCAAACAGAAAGGCGCACTACTTTCAAGATTGTTTGTCTAGCGGATGAATACTCATGGCTAATCGAGCGCAGCGGGTGAAACATAAACGCCGTCTGAGGTGAGAGTCAGGGTCTGGAGTGTAAACATTTGATATATTTGCTACTGAGTTCATATAAAATATGTTGAGACCAACCAACATGTAAGTTGAAAACCTAAGACAGATATTTATAATATCCGGACAGTGTCTTTGGGATCACAGGACTATTTTCTTCATTATCCCACAGGATTTGATGTTACGATTTAATATTACGAGCAGCATTCATTCTTCTTTGAATAAAAAGAACGCATTCGATCAAAATATGAAGTGGCGGGTATTTTTTAAACGGTCAACAGACCGACGCTGCTAAATGCGTCTTTTTCACTCGAACGGCTGTCCGTTCAGTGGAATGTCTTACTTCGATGTTCTCACGGTTCTACCGGGTTTGGATAAATTTGATGAGACCAGTATTAGATTAAATGAGCGGCTCTAGTGTTTGTTCTTCGTCCAAACAACGCTGAGTGCACGCACGAAGGGCAATCGATCATGTTTTGTCGTCGATATGACGACGATGAGGGAACTTCTACACAAGAATATGATTGTGCAAATGTTCCTTGATGGTTGGAAGTTGATGTTTAATTGTGGAACGTCAGGTTAAATTAAACACTGCAAGTTGCTCAGACTCGGTCTTACTAATCCAAACCAGAGTGGTTCAGACGTGAAGTTTCACTTCATAGAATAAATATATGGGCAAATCAGTGAAGTCGCCCAGAGTAACCTAGCAGGTTTTTTTCTAGATGAAATCGAGTTACATCTGACGCAAATATGGCACTTTTTCGTTAAACCGTAGTAGATAGTTTAGTGACAATACGAAACGAAGAAATGAGTTTACAACCTGCAGAGCAGTTCCTTAGGATTCACCCATACAAGTGATTCAATTTGGAACCTGTGGAAAATTAACTCATCTTCCCTGATCTGAAGCATTTCGACTGCAGCAGTGGCTCAATGTTGATATCAGTATGTATCGTGTACCGGTCGATACCTATTTCTCGACACTTTTGTTCCAGTTTGCTCTAATATGAGTGTTGCAAGGACCTAGCTTCGTGAGGTGCCTGAAATGTCTAACTCAAGTAATTGCATCATCATATACATTGTTCCTGAATAGATTCGGAAATTACAACAGTCCTGAAGGCTTTACCAAGAAGTATTCGAAACCTTTATCACTAATGAGGTAAAACATGCTTGAAATAGGAGTTTTTCTGCAGATGCTATTCAAAAGTGATGACATCGACAGCACGCTCATCAGACAACAAGTGCACTGAGCCGCACACATTGTTGAGCCTTATATGTGCACCAAATCTTGGATTTGATCGTTGTTTAACTAAGCCTCGCCATTCTAAGCTGGGCAAAATCGCATGCACGGTTTCAGATGCTCGACCAGGAGGTCGGCCGCTAAATGTAAAGCACAAATGCTTCAACGAAAGACCGAATACATTTTGAAGTGAGTTGCAAGCATGATCGATCAAAGTTGCTTACTCAGTCAGTGGGAAATTGACAGACAACCTCTTGAATGACGTAAGTTTTCTTAAGTCACATCTTGGTTCAAAACTCTCGTGGTTGTTCGGATTATTTATCGGACCAGAAAACATCTGTTACTACGCTTCACTTGAGCCGATGTCAGAGTGGCAGCATCTGGTAGAACCTGTGTGTACCTCCGTTCACAGTGGTGTTTTGTGTAGGTGATTTCACCGATTTATTCATCAACGAACTGGCTGATTGTGCCGTATACACACAAGTAATTGCACAGTACACCTTAACAAGGCCTCTATATATTATTGAATACGTTGTGCGACATCGCATTGTGGACTTTTTCTTCAGAACCGGATGAAGACATACATTACGATATGTTAACAATTCGTTTACTCTCAACAGTCACAAACTTATAGCACGCCACTATATACATCATACAGGCAAGGGCGGACAAAGAACAGGACAGGCCTACAAGCTCAACGGGTGTTACGTAACCCCGACTATGCAGTCAAGACGATAGGTGCCCTCAGCGACTTTTGTGCACACAGTCCCCTGCTAAGTTCGGGTAAGTGTCGTTTCACAGAAAGCCAATAACTTTGGTTTTCGATTGTACAACAGTATCATCAATGAATTTAATGGGTCAACTTGGTAACCTGTCATAACGACGTGTTTCACAATCGATGACGTTGGATTTATTGAAGCAGTCAGTTCACCGAGTTGAGGCCGGTGCGTCAACAGTTGTTTCATCCACTTTAGGATGTGTTCGGTGACCCGCTGTGATAGCTGACGAACTGTAAACGCCACTGCAACTGTATGTGAACTAATACTGCTGTACAGAACTGGTCCTCTAGTGATTTGAACTTAACGCAACTATGCAATCGGACACGTTCGTGTCGGAGCAGACGTAAATTTGTGCTTTACTTCTTCTGCTGGATGGACACCTTTGAATAACAAGGTTACGAAGACAGCCGACGCACTTATGGGTTCAGTGCTATTCATCACCGCATTTTATGCCTCCAGGAACTTATCGGGTTATCCATTCGCTAGCAAAGTTTGTTTCAGTAGCTCATATTCTGTTTACAGCGTGTCAGGAGTTCAAATACGCCTAGCTGTATGAAACAGTGTCTTACACGAACCCCCTTTATATGTCATCGGAGCAAAACTGGATTGTTGAAGACATTGATCAACGCATGTCGCATTGGTGTGAAATGAACCACAAAACCTACCAATAGCTCTTCTAGTAATGCGTTTATCCAAAAACATTAACCTGTTGCTCCATTCAGCTTCATGAAACAAAGGTAGGTTAGGGTGAATAGTGTTAGGAAAATTGAAGGACAAATCAAAATGCTACTGTATCACAACATATGCCCTGCTTCTTCTCTGCTGAGGTGGTTGAAGGGAATTTCGTGCTGACTGCTTGTCAAACTCTCTTTACAGAAGACTTGAGATGGTATCCGGGGTGATGCTTCTAAGCCGCATACGCACGTGATTCAGCTAAGAAAGAAGAATGATGAAAAATGTCGTGGCGGCTGGGTTAATATTTACTGATAATTGTATTCAATTTAGTTGCCGCAAACGCCGTTGTCAAGACGAACTAGTGCTGTATGGAAATCGGTTTGTGGTCAGACCGTTTTGTATTTGAATTTCCTGGCTCGTTAAAGAAACAGAAATTTCGCACAAAAGTACGAATTGACATACTGATAGGTTAATCACATAGAACCTTATTTTTATGGGAACATTTGTGTTGTGGTAGAGGCAAGGTTTCAGTAAAACCCCATAGGTAACCAAACAACACACTGAAGTTATGTCATGTCAGATAAGTTCATAGTTTGAGTAAGTCACTTTACACATGGAGTGTATTGAATCGAACGTATCAGGTCGGTTCGTACTTGGGACCTACCAGGTTGACTGCTAGTGAGGAATCGGTGGACCTGTTATTTAAATAGGGTGATTCACTGGAGGTGGTTAAAATCGTGACGGAGAAATTGTTTGCACACAATCAACGTTTCGGCTGATGCGACAGAGCATTCAAGTGCCAGTGTTCTGAATTAGCAACGCTAACACAAATACGTGTAGAATCGCTTGCTCATGTCATCTTAAAAAAACAGCGAAGTCGGTGTTTTTTTCAACGGCTAAATTGTGCTAAACTCTGCGAAAATGGTGGGCGGATTGTACTCTTTCAAACTTGTTAGTTTGTGACGAAGAAAACCTGAGGGTAGTAAAACTGAATTCCGGGCAACTTATTTTACGGGATATGGAAGTTTTGATACCAAATGTCTCCAGTAGTGAATCAGACCTGTCCGAACCATCTAAGAAGCTTTTTTTCAGGTTTAAAGTTAACCTAGTTTTTCTCGTTAACACTGATCATTATTGGCAAGCTGCAAATTATGGTATACAATCAACTCAATAAAATGGATTAAGGTATACTCCTTAATAACATTTCCCTGAACCAGAGCAACATCCGCCAAACGATTGGATATCTTCTACTGATCATCTGTATAATATGTTTGATAAATTCTCAATTTCACAGTAAATTTGTATCGAACTAATCAGGTGATAGCATGTTATTGGTCACCAGATTTTTGTACGTTATTTAATTTTGTGTAACTGTACCAGCCGAGGGCCAACAATGAGCAAAAACGGTCTTTTTCGTTGGAACTATGTTTCACCTGATTTTCCATGAGTTTTCGTTCATCATTTTCACATTACCCTATTAATTCTGATAATCTATTTCAAAAGTGATATAACCTTTTTCAACACGTGATTGGTATGGTAATTATTGATCGTATTATTGGGGAAACTGATTTGTGCAAATGATTCTGTTTGAACACAACACATCTCTCAGCTGGTGAACTCTTTGAAGTGACACGCGATTTTAGGTTTGTAAGTAACAAACTGACAAAGTCACATTTGTCCTCCCCAAAATATACTCGTCTAGTGAAGTGACTGCCACTCAAAACAGTGTTTTCTAGTGCGATTGATGTCGCTCCAGGGAGACGATGGGACGCTATAAAGTGTTGACAATAGACAAATGAAGTTAGGGAGAGATAGCCAGACAATTCGTTTGATTTGTCGTAAAAATGCAATCTAGATTCCTAGCGAGTTCCGTCTTGTTGTTGTTGATTAATTGACACCATTGCACTAAACAAGTCCACCGTATTGACTCCATATATATGTGTAGACCTTTATTGAGCTATGCTGTATGATGTGGTAATTCGTTACAGTTTGCGGTTGTTGATCGATAAATGTGAACTGAACACTGGGGGATGAGGCCGCGCACAAGAAGCAAGGAGGGGTAGTAAGATATACAAGTTGGGGAAAACTACAGGTAAACAACACTCATCTGTGTAAAAAGTGTATCATATTCGAACCGTGTTATAGTGTATTGTCCTGTACTGTAGCATGTTTCTTCTAGCTTTGTGACACTTCTGTCTACATTTCCCGGTGGGTAGTTATCTGAACCTTTGTCTGCTCATGACAATTTTGATTATGGACTGTCTAGTAAATTAGGAGCATATGACTGAAAAATAACACCTCGAATTCCAACGCAAGATTTAGTTTCTTACAGTTTTTTCCATTTCTTCCTTTAAAGTAACCGTCACCACTGATTTCGGTCCTCATTAAGGGCATTCGTTGAAAGTTAGTCTCGGATGATCACTGTATAGTCCATTTAGAACCACTGCCAAAATTAAGGCAAGTGGCCATTTCCGCTCAATAGAAAATAATAACTTTGGTTATCCTACAACTCCTTAACTGTTCTTATCAGTCATATTTTATTGTGTCACTGCGGTACACACTATGTGACTTTCAATGATTTCCATACTTTTGTATTTTAATCGGAAACCTATCGTAGTTTTTCTAATGCTAGTGTGTATCCTATCACTGCCTTGTTTCTAAGCTATTCCTATGTAATGTTTTATGCAATGTACATGTAACAGTTTTACATTTTAGAATTCTCTGCACGTGTACGTCAAAGTGGAAAACCGAATATCTTTCTACGTGCACTCTTGTTCTTCTAACTTGTTGCCTTAATGAGGGACCCTAATTCCTTGTGCGCATCGGTTTGATGATGCTATGACAACAAGAAATGATTTTAATTTTAACGCATCGCGTCAATTTTTTCAAATCCAAATTTTAGTGGAAAATGTGCGGGTCAAAAAAGGACTGGTTGAATAATCAAACTGATCAAATTATAACAACCAAATCTCTTATTACTGGTAAGTGTGGTTCACTATTTTGGCAGAAAATCATCCGCATCATATTGCTCTCCAAACTTGCGAGCAAAAGTGAATCTCGCCATTTTATAAATTGACATTGATTCTTCCGTAGCAACTTACATGTAATCATTGGAAAAATCCTATAAGATCAGAAGTAACGATGTGACGAACAACTGTTCGTCACATCGTTATTACATGTAATCGTTTATTCACACATTGTTGGTCTGCTCTATTCTGTGCTGTTTCGAGTGTACCGAGAGATGCACAATCATTTTAGCGAATTTGTATAAGTTGATCGTGTATTAGCACAATCTGGGAGAAAACCATGACTGCCAAAATTATTTGACTTCAGATTTGTAATCATTTTCCACATTGTTCGTATTCTGCTGCGGCTTTTCAAAGCAAAACCGATGTCCACGTACTGAACGAATTTGAATGCTGCGTGTCTATAGGGCCTCAGTTTAGCATTCAACAACTGTTGTGCACCGAATATTTATACAAAAATCAACAAATATTTTGTCTGATATTCCACACAGCAGTCTTAGGTGTGTGTATGAATGGATTGTAGGCAGCCATGTTGAAGCTGATCTGCAGTGACTGACTTAAACGAACTTTATGCTAAGCTGTCTGAATGTGGAATGGTGGCGACCAGTGGTTGCTTACATCTTAATCAATGGAACAGCTAGTGCCGTAACCCAAAACACGTTAAGGAGTTCTCAACTCACCGTTATATGCTGCATCGAGGTCGGTTGCCTGGTGTCACCCAGAAAAATATACCTATCTGAGAGAGCGAAAATAACATAGTTTTGTCTCGACCGGAAAAAGCTTTTGTGTCAGAAGTTAGATGTTACTAATGAGGTAGATTATTGAAACCTCATAAGTTGTTTTGAAGCTATGGGTACCCGGTTGATCTCGGCTGACTAATTACAGGCGTGGACAGCCTAAACCCGCTTTAAGCAACCGGAAAGTTTTGATGACCAACTTAACTGAACTGTTGGGTTGGAATCATAAATGTGCGAATCAAGTCAATTCACAAATTCCTAATTACGAACACAGACAAACCGTTCCAGATAAGACATACCCTTGGGTTATTTGCAAGTTGTACTGTTAAATGATGAGAGGGCCTTAGCTAGTCACTTCTTAAGTGGCAGTTTTATTCAGGAACCCATATTCAGAAAATAGTTTAACTGCTGTATATCCATGTAACTTATAAATTTGTTCCATCTCAAACAACATGTCCGGATAGGCTAAGAACTTTGTCCTGTGTTGAACTCATTCAACATATGAGACGAAAACGTTTGAAACTTAGGTCAGGATGTGCTGCGCCAGTTTGCTAAACGGTACGCAAGAACTTTGAGGGTTAAAATCCTTGAACGCCAGAGTAGGTATAAAAAGTTCTTAGTCAGCGGATCGGAGTTTGATGAAAGTGCGGAACTTTTTCGCTTCACAGCAACATTCGGTATGCAGTTAGACGCATAGGTACATCATCTTATATTTCTCTATGTTAGGTGAGAATGCACTTGTAGTAGCCTAACGGTGTAGAACGCTAGAATCCATCCATAGCTCTCACGTTTTCTTCCGGCACTTTTCATTCCAAACGCCACCTACACACATTAGCAGCTTGAATTATATAACATGTATGATTTGTAGCACTAACAAGATGCACCATATTAGCATTGTTGTGAAACTCTATAGAAAATCTCACAGAGGAATTGATAACTGGCTCGATCGCACGCTTAAGAAAGTCCAAACCAATATCACCTGGTTTGATTGCATAAAACATTGCCCAGACGAATACTTGTTTGGGAACAGTTGCTTAGTAATGCACTAGCACCCTGTTCGAGCCCAGTGTTTGCTGTTTCGCGTATTGTGAACGAGCTGAGTAGCCGAGTAGCTGATACACTGTGAGGTTTTGGTATCTTTACAAACAAGAGATAACAACCAAATCACATCAGATTTAGGTGAATGGTTATGACTATCATCTCTGAAAATAGTTGAACCGGTGTAAACCTTAGAAGCATTGAAAAGCATTCCTTCGGACTGAAACCGTGTGTCTGCCTATTTATCTGGCTTTTTCAGTGGTTTATCAAACTGCATTAGTGCCACTCAAGAGATAATGAGAATCTGTTGAGACCTGTCTTAATTAGACGTTGTCAGCATCTGAAGAATCATTTGCGGTGTAGACATCATCTATCTAATGATATCAGTCTCTTACGAGTGCCACATAAAGAGACGACTCCAGATGATGTGTGAGACCTCAACTTTATTGATTATCAAGATTGGATTCACTTTCATTTATTCGGGTAATTAAACGGATAATACGAGCTGATATCAGAATACTGATCTATATTCAATATCGATACTTACAAAGCCCTATGGCTGTTTAAAATTAGTATTGGAATTTTCGGACTGGGTGCAAGTGTTATTGAGGTTTATCGCTTTGAACAGCCATCGTTGCTTGATCACGTATCTGACAGTGTTCGCTGTAGGCTTTCATGGCCATTAATTTGGTGTTGCAAATATTTTACTTTAAATGCTTCCCGTCTATAGAGTCTCAGATTGACCAGAAATGGGTCGGCGTGGCGCAACTATTTTCAACGGTAGAAGTCGTATGGCAACAATCTGAGGTGCTCTGGCCACAATCAAGTTTTTACTTGTAGTCACATGAATAAACACACGGTATCATAGCAGGTTAAAAACTAAAGCGTGCCCTGAACAAGGAAACTCTTGGCTGTTGGGTGTAAACGAACCCCTGGTTCCTTGGTCTGATACCTGCAAACCATGAGAAAGAATCACGGGCCGACTGGAACTGCGTGTACTGCTTCCACATTGCTAGAAAGGCTGATCAAACTTGACCTTTCCTGGACACACTTCAATGTCTTTAGTTATGACTACGGTGTCATGGTAGATTTTTTAAATTTGAGTGTCTCAGTGGTTATGAGTGCGCAATCCAAGTGTTGGGGACTGAACTGAATGCTTAGTCCCTCAGAAGTAATGTAGAAGCCAAGATCTGACCTTATACTCCGAGTTCAGCCGGCGTATTAGCTAACAACACAAGAAGTCGATGACACATAGTCGATGACTAAAAATTAAAGTATGAGCAGATACTTCCTTCTTCAATAGTGTCACACGTTCTTATGCCAAATTGTTTG
This sequence comes from Paragonimus westermani, assembly GCA_008508345.1. Classification (NCBI taxonomy): domain Eukaryota; kingdom Metazoa; phylum Platyhelminthes; class Trematoda; order Plagiorchiida; family Troglotrematidae; genus Paragonimus; species Paragonimus westermani. The sequence goes on from QNGE01001825.1 coordinate 98,090, forward strand.
CCCAAGAAGTAGGTTTGGACAGTGGGTTCAGTAACCACTTGGTGTGCAGTTCCGTTATCAGTTGACGTCTTTTCTTACGGTACGGTAAATCTGCACTTACTTTCACCGTTAGAAACCGTACCAGTTCTGTTCTGCTGGGTTTGAAATATCTCGTACCCTGATATTGTAGATGGATCTATTCCGTCTCCGCCTACCACACACCATCTTAAATGCGCATTTGTCTTCCATTATTGCGACTAGTTCACAGAGGTCAGTGCTTTTCCCAAACCACTGGACCCCAGAAGAGGTGGTGGCTGTGAATGACTTCGCACTGGCTTGTACTGATTTGGCTCTCCAGGAGACCACAGCTGTTATGCTCTGCTTTTTTGCTGTCCTAGCAGGAGCAGATTAAACAGTCAAACAACCAAACTGTCATACGTTTCAAAGCCAGTAGAAACGTAGTCCCACATCGTACAGTACACCAACAGAAGGGTTCGCAAAGACGTTTTGAATAATGACACTAGTATATTCTAGATACGAAGTGGCAAACTAGGTGGACGCGGTAGTACCCCGTAGGTCTTACAAAGGGCTGATGGGATCTGCACTCAGTCCACCACTTTCTATATATATGTTGTATGAAACAAAGTCTTTTTGGCAAATCTCCTCCCTACAAGAGATACTGTGATCATAGCAGGTTGGAGCAATCGTGATCAGATTCCCAATAACAACCGTGTAAGCCTAACAGTTAGATGAAAGAGGCCCAACTGCTTATGATGTTTGATTAAGAAAGACATATCATGCAGCTTCGTTGTGGACAACTCACTTAGATCACTTTTAGGTAGGCTGAACATTATATCGGTGATGAGAACCTAATACTGGTTTAATTTCGACAGATTGTGGAGGTATTTTTTGTGTGCGTTCGAAGGAATGTACAATTAGATTTGGATCTTGTCCAGATGTTCTTCAAACTGGCCGGCTAAATCAGAAGGTGATTAAGAACTGACGTTAGTTCCGGAGGCATCACACCGTTAGATTCATCGCTTGCGGTAAAAGATTGGAGACTATGCACTGTTACCCAATGGATGGCAACTGTGTTTTCAAATTCCGAAACCTACTTAAATGAAGTTTGTTTTAACTAAAGTTGATCTATTGTTTTCGTTTATCATCCGTGATAGTGCATGATTATGCGAATAAGCTGTGTGTATTGAGACAAGAATAGAAGTAGCTTTGAAACCTCTACGTAGCTGATTGCTGATTGTCTCAGTTACACTGTTGCCGAGATAGCTGACATGTTTATTGTAAATACAGTGAAACAGTTCACCACATCGGTTCTTTTGGCCAACACAGTTGGCTTCGGGTTTATAAGGTATCTTCACTTATTACAGAGCGACACGACTCAGGAAGAGGTCAAAGTAGCCGACAAATGACAGACGGAGCTTTCAATTCATACTTCACGACTTTGTAATGGCAAAGCACGATTTTACCCGACAAAGCTGAGATAACATGGCAACAGAGGAATGTTCGTAGTAGAGTTCCATGGACACTACTGTACACTAGGCCTACCAGTTATCCGACACAGTGAAAATGGAACGGTTTTATGGAAATTTAAACCTATTTTATCGACCTTCATATTGTGTCTTTCAACGTAAATAACATACGGGTTCATTCCTATGTTCTTCTCTGAAAATGACATGTGACCATTTCGGCAACAGAAAACAAAACAGACATGCAAACGTGAACACATTTTGTGACTTATGGGAACGGACTAGTCTGGCGGTTAGGAAACTCACAGCTCAGATTGTCCTCAAGTATGTGTCGATCGAATAGATGTTTCACTCTGTAGTTTGATTCACTCCTGGGTGCAGAGTTAGCCTGAGTGGTACACTGTGGACAGAGGAAAGCTGAGAATAATCCATAATCCAGTTTCAAAGATTGGACTCTTAGGGGCTCACTTTTGTTTGGTAATGTCCTAATATACTACTCACATACGAGACCACATATGTTACAGCGATGGGAGGAGGTTTGCCAGTAAATGGCCGAGTATTTTGTGGGCAGAAATTAGATCTCTTCTAAAGTGTCTGTAATACATTGATAATTGACCTATATCGATTAGCTCCGTCGAGTGAAAGATTTTCCTGCACCGCACATTCCTTCTAGCGGCCCTATTTTGTTTAGTTTCATTTGACAACGAAGCAATTTTCGAAATGTGGATGACAAGCCTGTGTGTTCACCCCCAAATGTGAGTGAGTTATGAAACTCAATCAAATTGACAAACATACGAATTCTTCGTGTTTCAATAACAATGGTTGCGTAATTTAAAGAGTTAAAGTCTCAATCACCAGGAGCCCTGGGGTGTATTATTTTAATGACACGAGTAGTACAGTATTGAAAGTGTTGTAATCAGTGGGATCTAATCAGCGGATTTAAATGATTCGACATAGTTATTGTTAATTGTGGATCTATGTTGCAGGCAGCTTGCATGAAGTTTTGATATGTGCACATCTTCCGGACATTTTAGTAATCGCGAGAATTTCACGTCGTTTTCCTACAAGAGGTTAGGTGGTTTGACGTTAGTGCATTGCTCAGCAAAAAAATGAATGACTAACAATGGTTCCATGGCGGAATTTGGCGGAAGATTCGTGCTGACAGGTAAGTAGTCCATCAATTATCCATTCAGCTCACGTCGAACCTACTTTCACTTCGATAGTGTTAAAGTGATAGGGTATTTCGAACAGTAATCACAATCGCATATAGCTGAGCGTTTGTTTATTATAACTGAATAGTGTCTGGTAGGTGGTCAATAGAACAGTGGTCAACTCGATTGAATCATGAAGGCGTGAGTAAATTTTTAATCCCAGCCTTGGCTAGGATATGCATTACTGAAATGCTCTAGTGAGAGTAGAACTCCATTACAATGTTTCTTCCAGAAATGTGCCGACTAAAATGTCTTTGGTAATGGGATGGCTGGGTGATTTTCGATTATTATCGATCTGATCTCACACTATTCACTAGCAATCCACAGGCCATCTGAGTGAGATTAACTGTATAGTTAATAATAAATGTATAGTAATTATCTCTATGAAAAGCTTTGGGAGATCCATAATGGATCACACCATTGGCTAGCATTTTTCAGACAACCTTGTATCTAATGGCTCAAACGATCTGTCCTATTGTGATGCCTGGACAGTCTCCGCAGAAGTCTCGCTGTCCCGTTCACGTCATTGTAGCTATGAATTCACGGAACATTCGGTTTACCTTGACAAATTCATCAATGCAGAAAGAAGACGTATGTTGTGATATGTGAAGTCCTTTTATTTTCATTAGTGGCAAACGTAAAACATGCAGGTTATATACCAGACCCTCTCATCAGAAGATATGGGTGGAATATCCTTTAATTTATCATGTATATATATGTGTACTTGAATTTAATATGCGTATTCAACTTTTCGCACCATATATTCCGGTTTTGTACCGATGAAGTAAAACTTGATTTGTTTTTAGAGGGTCTGACCTTCCAGTAAGTAACTTCTAGAGCTCTGACGCGCCTTCATGGTAGAGCTGATAACCCGCAAGGTGATTTTTATTGCTGTTTTCAGTCCATCCGAAACCCGGACTTTTCGCATATGGGTCATTTCTTGATCAGTAAAATTGTTGTATAACCCAACGCCAAAAATCTGTGATACTCGATAGCTGCTTTCTTGCACATCAAGATGGTTGTAACAGAATTCTAGTCTCTGTGATTTTTAGACAATGGAACCATGGCTTCACTGCTCAAGGAGTAGGCTGTTTCTGTCACTAGTTGTAACTCATTCAAAGTTTTAATTTTCCCCAATTTGTTTGCCTCATAACCAACAGATTTTTCCTAGTACTCAATAGGAATATATCTGCAGCCTTATCCTTTGGATGTAGCTGATGGTTATTCACAAGTCTGCCTGAATATTCAGGACGATAGGGTAAGAATTTAAACTAAACACTGAGTCACTCGTAGTATGTTCACTTGCACGTTGCACAGTTTCAGAAGTTCGTACTTCAATCGTTATAGTGTGTCAGTTTCATTCGAATAATATCAAGTCATATGCCACTGCGATGTGTTCCTTGTGTAAATTTTGTTGTGAATATCAGAGCAACGTGAATTAGTTATTCTGGTAGTTAGATAAGATATGTGAAAAACGGTTTATACGATAGTGGTCAGAATAACACTCAATGAATTCGCGTCATAATCAGGTAGGTAACTAGCATCAGACAATCCTATCATCGTTCATTGACCGGATTTTAGGATTAGGGAATTGTACGCAGACGGGTGGGATGGAAAATATGCGGATTAACAGATTGGGATGAGAGATCTTCGAGTTAATTATTACCTTGGTTGAATTAGGGACACATCTATGTGTTTCTTTGAACACGCAGATTAAAAAAAATGGAGAATGCGTTCCCTGCTTTTGTTTAACTGACACTGGATAATCAAAACAGATAACAGTAGATTGATTAGTTAAAATTGAGTCACAACGTTTCTTACTGTTTGCAATGATTTTAAACACCAGTAAGACCTACAAGGAAGTTGGAAAAGTGAACTGAGAAATCTTTTTCAGTCGAAATCTCAGATGCACTCGATTAGTTTACACCCTGCAATTCAACCGGAGATTGCTGACCTAGTTTCTAGGTTATAAATCATGGTACTTTTCTGCCCCAAATTAATCCTGACCGTGTAGCTCTCACAGCTTTGTAATCTAAGCGGCATTCTAAACTGAACCGTAAAAGCAAGATGATTTCCAAATCAGTTGTAGCAGTTTTTGGCTACGCAGGTTCGGCTGTTAACGTTTACCGATGAAAGCCTGGAAAGAAATGGAGGCTGGTGTGTGTTCTTATTGAACGAGTAGGCAATGTGCTCACAAGTAGTACATGGTTTACGAACAGTGGTTGAAAATTCTCCCGATACATAAATCATGCTACTCTGTTTTTGATGGGTTGATGAATTGAAATGTCGCAAGAGGAGAATGCTTCATTATTTGAGGTCGGATAGCTTCGAGGTTTCATCGATTATGCTCATGTAACTTTCACTGTGGACTTCTGATGTGTTCGTGAACAATGAGAAGTACACTTAAGCTCTGGTAAAAGTCCGTATCAAACTAGTTATTTGATCATGTTAGTTTGGTTTCAGTTCCCATTCAGTGTCCAACTGCCTAAATGTGACTACAGTAGAATGGGCCACACAAAAAATGTAGGTCATTAACACATTGAAACCAAAATAGTTCATACCGGTAAACGCGAAATTATTATCCAGACATTCTAAGAAGAAGAGGGAATTTGAACGAATACATTGCTACCAAATGTTCTTTCTCTGGCTGCCTTGTATCCTCAGTTTTAAAGGGCAAATTCAAGTGGATATGCTTGAGTGTGTTTTGACAATCCCCCAGTTACAAACTTGCGGCTGGGTGCGACACATCAAACAGTTTACTAGGCAAGCACAAGTGTGTTTTCGGCATGCACTCGAAATTCATTCACCTGTCGGTTTTTTGAGGGATAAAGTTTGACAGCGTTCCTTCCAAAGAAAGCCTAATCGATAATGAGATAGTAGATAATTCGTTTTTAAAGACAGTTTGTCGCTGTCTAATGATTCTAAACAAGGCAAATATCGCTTGTATTTTAAAATATTGAAACTAAAATGGGATCACTGTTGACGAGACTTTCATCGTTGGACGTGTGCTCTCTGTTTACGAAAGTGTCACTAAGACAGACAATTTATTTCATGCTTGATTACACTGAATCAAATGATATGAAATTTGGAATGCCGGATAAGCAGTTCAAAGACCTCTTGTAGGCGTCCAATTTAAGCTTGATGGGGAAGTCTATCCTCAGAAGAATGGGGTTCAATGGGCTTGCCGGCAGGACTGCCGCTGGCTGGCCTCTTTATATGGGTGACGGAACAAACAGGGCTGACAAAATTGGTAGAACAGTAGGTACTGTATAAACAATATGTAGGTGACATTCCCCGTATCGTCGATAGCAACACTGATACTGAATCCCAAGTCTCATCAGCTACTTCAGCTGACAGAAGGCTGAAGCCCTCCAAAGAATTTTAGCAGGAAGGAAGGTGGGCTACCCTTGTTGTTGAACTACTGAAACGTCCAGGTAGGTCTATTCAACAAGGAGTACGTAGGAAACGGACGTATAATGGCTATTATACCCATTACCGTTGCTTTGTTCCAGTGAGGCAGAAATGGAACTTGTGACGTTATCTAGCAGATTAAATTTTCAAAATTTATATCGACGACCCGTCAGACAAAAAGTCCCTGCTTCTGTGTGAAACGTTTCATGTTAATGGATATCCGAACAAATTCCTATCTCGAAATATTCAAAGTAAAAAATCGTAATACCGTGGATTGTACGTCGGGTAGAAAAGTTTTTACATGAAATTGATTCACAAGGGCGAATTATCAAGTCTATCGGTGACCAGAGGATTTGACAGAGTTTTGAGGGAAACGCCTCATGTTGTGTTACTAAGACAGTAGTTCTCCTCTAAGCAAGTTGTAAGCTTTTACCTCAGAGACGCGATGCCCAGTGGTGATACCTTGTTCTGTATCTAGTCATTCTCTAGTTCCTGTGAAGCAGGTTACACTGGTCACAAAATGAAACGCATGCCAGAGGGAGTACTCAAATCTTGTACTATTTATTTGACAACCGGACAATGGCGGAAAATTTCCAGCGCAATTTTGGCTCACCTAGCTGACTCGAATCACAGAGTAAAAGTGAATATCGCTTGTAAATTTATCTACTTCGCCACACGTGTTCACACCAGAGGCATGAAATGTCCTATTTTGGCCGACCTGGAAGCCTGTGAAACGCTAACCTTTGCATGCAGAAGTCTTGCTAAAAATTGAAGTTACCACGGTCTGCCGTTGCTGGAACAATTGATACGGCATCAGAGTAATCATTTCTGTAATCCCTACATGGCACTAAATTCACACTGTATTAGGTTCTACACAATCCTAACTTGAAAATTAATTTTGTAATTCACCAAGTATGTTTGTGATTGATCCGACGGAAATATACCACGTGACTTTTACTTTCTGGCAATGGTCATGGTATCATAACAGAGTGTGTCGTTATGAGCATTGGGGTGGGTTGAATTGGACGTCCTTCTTCCATTGACCCCTCACAGAATTATACCATGTCTGATAGCGGAAAGATTTTACGTTTGCGAGGGGCAAATCAAGACAATGGGTTCCTAGTCTTCCGAATCACAGTAAAACGATGAATATCTTAGAGTCGGATAAATGAGAGCGCAACCAGGAAGAAGAGCAGAGGTGTCGTAAAAATAGATAACCAAAGCTTACTGCAGTTAATACGAGAGATGACAGCTTCAAAGAATTTGAAGTCAACCCTCAAGGACAGAACGCACCTTCATCCGGCTCCGATTACATACGTATATGGCTGCCACCCGGACTGCTACACCTCAGCCCATTTTCTTCACGTTAGAGGCATACAATTTCGTGAGATCTACCTGGTGACCGTGTTTGGTGAAAAGGAGAAGTAGCTTCATCACTAAATCTGTCGGTACACCAGCATAGCGTAGAATTGCATTCCATCAAGGACACAACTGCGTGATATGGTGGCACTTTTCATGCTGGTCATGTGACCTTCTGTGTAAAGTCTGAAACTTGTCATATTGTTCATGATGATTTCCATGGTTGACAAGAAGTCAGTTGTAAACAGGCCACGTACTTCGAACCGCATGCAACCTCGGACAAAACAGGGACATGGGGACGGGTAGGAGTAGCCAGATGACTTCATATGAGCCATTAAAATCACATAACCTGCTGAGTCGCTGAGCTTTTACGTGCGTACATCGTAGATTTTAAAGACCAATCTTTCAGTGTTTATCGGTTTATATACACAAGGCGTAAGAAGCTTGTAGCATCCGATGAACTATTGAAAGCCAAACAACTTGTGGAATGAATAACGGTAAGTATAAGGATGATCGGAGCTTTTCTGAGAACACACTACTAAGGCATGCATACTCCGCGACTGGTAACAACAGTTTCTTCACTCCGACTTAGTAGATACTGCGCCGACGCACCGAGACAAACGTTCAACGAGCCTAAACAAAGGCAATGTGTTTTCGACTCATGCGGGCTGCACAATGGTGTTATTGTTAAAGGTTGCGTTTGGTTCAGTTAACAACGAACCATTGTTGTTCTAAAGTATACTTGAATCATGAAAAGTATTCATCACGTGGAAATGCTTTCCTTTCGGTGGTGTATATTCGGCGCCCGTTATGAGTAGTGTGGAGCCAGCGGAAATCTGGTCCGCAACGAATAGCGTAGTTTAAGGGTGCATGGTACAAACCAGTCAGTTTCACACAGTCGGCAACGCAAATCGCCTGGTAGGTTAAACTCATTACGTCTTATCAGTCCGGTCCGTCGTGTGCATTCAAAGCTGGTTAAAGACGGTTTATTGTTAATCACAGGATCTATGTGTCATACTCAAGGTGCGCTGATTGTCCACTGAAAGTACTCCACGGACTATTATTTAGACTATCTATCCTGTCATCTCTTGTTCGGATTAACGCAGAGAAGTTGGTCCATGTGCTATGCGTAATAGTCCCTAGATCTAAGAGTAAATTCCAGCACCTGCACGTATTTTTAGAAACTCGAGGTTTTTTTTACCGTAGACTTGGTGGATTATGGACTGTTCGCTGGTGTATACGTTGAGAACGTCCGTGAGGACTGCCCTAAGCCAATGTTCAATGTCCGACAAGACAACTAGGTTTCATCACTCATTTGCACCAAAATACCTCATTCACTGAGGTTTCTTCGCGTTCGTTTTGGTTTCCTATCTGAGTTGTGTTAATCATTTTGTTTTGGTTGAATTTTGCAATTGGTTACGCACGAACTCTTGTTTCTGCTCCAATTACTGATGGATAATTATGCATTATTGCCAGGTTGACAGGTTTGATGGGCTTGGACTTAATGTGGCTGTTACAGGGAGTTTTTCCAAAGGGCGCATCCTAGCTTCTCGTTATAAATGCTGATGGCGTGTGTACGCAAGCACACATGTGTACGTATAAATATCACTGTGAACTTGAGACCACTTTTTCTCATGCTATGTTTGACCCAAATACATTCGTCGATCATTCATCTATACATCCGTTTATGATGAACTCTGCTCATAAGAGCATGAAGCGTTTCCGGTCAATAGGCTATTGATCTGGATACATGCCAATTTTCACTGCAAACTTTTATGCAAATATAAACGGAATTACTTGAAAGTTGAGCAGTTTATCCTGATTATTCTGGCAGCAATCTTTCTATTGTTGTCCGACTGGAAACGCTTGTCTCTCGGTGAAACAGCTCGTTCCATGGAGCTTGAAAAATCTTCTGTATGGCACCTCCATATGAGTTTTAACTTCCGAATCAGGTTAGGAAATGTCAGCCGCTTCAGTAAAAGGGTTTTCACACAGATTCAGATCACCGACAATGTTATCTTTAAAAACGCCTCACACACCCTGGTCGACCTTCGTCAGGAATGTTTGAACGTGCTTGGCTACTTTATTACAAGTGAGATGAGTTGACAAATGGTTTCACTGAATCTTTAATTAGTACGCATTTACTTACGCGTTGGACAACTGTCAGTGCCGTCTAATGGGATTTTCTTGAAAAATCTATTCAGACGTCAAGATAGCATTCGTGGAACTTCCGTTGTTGCGTTCAATCTTTCGGAAAAATTTGCCACAATTCACTCATTTGTGTGCTTTATGATATATTACTGGAGAAAAGGATGAGGGAGTCTTTGGGTTTCATTGTTTATTAGAGTAGCACTATCAGTCATTGGACGAAATGAAGGATATGGTTAATTCTTCACAATCAAGGTAGTTTAACAGCATGTGCGAAAGTCTCTGAAGACAATACTTCTAATAGCTGTCTACTGGAAAACAACTTCGGGTGGCGTGATAAGGTGCAGTGAAATGACAGCGTTGCCAGTGCTGACATAGCTCTTCGATACTAGCATGGGTTATGCAAATCTTGTCACCGCGCTTCATGTTCCGTGACCGGCTGAAGTAATTAATTCACTTCACTGAAACTATTTCTTTGGGTGTCAGAACTCTCTTGCATTTCATCAGCGTATCCTTAACACCATTCAGTGATTGATAATGTAAGTGTCAGGTTACTGAGCATATCAGAGAGGTTGAGTAATTCGGATAGCAAATTGGCTTTTAAAACGTTCTAAAAAGGAGTTAAACCATTATCACTAAACAGAAGGTAACTTGGCATGAACACAATCAGTGATCAACTAATCTGTTTCATTTTGGTCAACTTTTCGTAGGTGAACTGCTACCAAGCTGTTCCCATCTCCAAACATTCATGGTGCTGGAAAGACTACCTTCTTCTGGTCCAGATGGGAGACAAAGAATGTAATGGGAGCGCAGACGACACCTCTTACTGACACGACTGCAGTGTAGAAAAGAGTCTTGTCCTGGGTTGTCTATTTTCAGAATGCATACAGTAAAGTTGGATACTCAGAACACTTAATCGCACCGTGATGGAGGGTGGTACTCGAGTGAATGAAGTTTACCGAACTGTATGACCCGAATGCACGGCCTGCTAATAACGAGGAACTGTCTGGTTTGACTGGCATCAACACTGTTCATTACCGCATAGATAGTGAGAACACTGAGAACAACAACTCTGTTTAACTAGGTGCACCTTGGCAAACTGATCAGTCCACAAACTGCTAAACAGCGCAGCTGCATACAGCTAAGCGTTTGCTGAGAAGAGGCATCAGTCACCACAGTCACTACCAGTTGAATAACTTGACATGGTGACCAGACGATGGCGTAGTCAATTGCGTACTATACTTTGAAGTCACTGAAAATCCAGAAAAGCTGATACTGCTTGTGAGCTTGCTAAACTGACGATTAAGAAAATCATTAGTTAGACAAGCTGCCGGACGAAGCGGATTTTACAGTGACTGATGTTCTTCAAAAATAGTATGCTTCCTAACCCTGCCAAGTAGGTACATTTCCATATAGTTTGTTCGTGTATCGTTAAGCCTTCTTTTCTACGTTTTTTGTCATCTGCAAAGAACGACTGATTTCGTTGAAAAACACAGCAAATTCTGGTGACAGGTTATTGACACCAGTCGGACAAGATGATGAGGATTTGTTTGGGGGACCGCCCTACGTGTACAAGCAATAGTACTCAGTAATAATATGGCTCTTGTTGACAAGTTTGAGCTTTTCATCTGTTTTTCATCAACTGGCGATGAACTTCAGCCGACGACAATAAGTTTCCTCTATACTTCACCATTTTAGCCAAGTTGACAACGTGAAAGTATCACATGGAACGAAAGCACGTGCATGGGCGGTTTACATTAGGCTATTCTCTAGAATGATTAAGCTGAGTATAACATTGTCCGTCCTAATTTAACGCGGACACTGGCAGTAGAATGGGAGCTCTTGCTCTACAAGCATGACTCTGTACACTAGCGACATCGGTTGAGTGGTTAGCCTAGCAGCCTGGAGGAATGATCTGTTTTGAGTACAAGCCATGCTCCAGGTTTATGGCGGCAATTTGCCCTGTTGAACATTCATTCAATTTAGACTATGCGGACTTAAAACACATGATTAGCACCGCGTTTATCTCGGTGATCACGAGCCAAGAAAGGGAAACCACACTCGTTCTGTTAAGCTTAATGTGAGTTGCCATTCACGGGTATCCACGTCAGACATGATCATACGTATAAGGTAGTGACACTTGGGTTACCGGGTTCATATACTTCGTCATATAAATGAGGTTACTATGTTATTCAGTCACATGAGAACAGCAACGGGAGTACATTCTACCCACAGGGTAAGCTTGCCGAACGGAAAAGACAGCATAGCCTGCTCACCGGAAAAGCGAAGTACAACTCCATTCACTAAAGACGAATGTCGATGTCTGTTGTCTGCTGCGGTTGCTTGATGATATGATGTCGATTTGCTGAAGTTTGTAGTGTTTGTCTGGTTGTAGGTTGTTAACTTGCTAGACTCGGTTTCAGGTTCTACTAGTAACAAGCCTCATATTTTTTTCAAATTTCACAAATAATCCGTTTGCTCTTTCTTTCACCACACTCCTCAGCCCATAATGTCAAACTGTAATTTGCGGTTAATAAAAACATAACCTTTTTGTTGACAGACAGTTTCATTTTTACTAGGTAGTGTAGCAGATTTATGATTTTAGACGAGATTCGACATTGAAAAGTCAGGACTTCAACCTTGTTATCTTCGGTGAGGTTATTCTCACTAATCGTTACCACTCACCTATCCATTTAGAAGATGCATTATCGAGTGTTTCCTGTCTGCAGATCAATGTGACGACTGTACAGCCAGAATGTAACAATAACGAGCCACACGTTGAGGTGAACAATGTTCTAATCTCTCTAAGCCGTTCGGACTAAAAGTGGAAAGTAGACAACGAACTAAAACGCTTTACACCATCCACTGTTTTTCAACATGAAACATTGTATTTGAGGAACACTGTTAAATTACATCAGAATTTTTAGTACTAATAAGTAAAATCATAAATCTGCCACAATACCTATTAGTAAAACAATTTCCGTGCACAACAGTGAAGTTAGTGGATTCCAGCGTGGACTGTTTGAGAAATCCTGCAATCTCCATGGGTAGGACAGAGGAGATACGTTAAAACTACTCAATGGGAGTAGTGTCCTTCATGAAATACGGACGACAAGCTTGGATATTTAACTAAAGATGTGGGATCATTAGCTTATAATGAAACTGTTGAAACAGTCTGTGGGATGATCTGTGTATCACTGACACACTGTCGGAATACGGTTTAAGGCCACCTGAAACAACCGTGCCCACGCTACGTTCGCCTGTGGGGGGGACTCTATTGTCCTTCTATCAGAAATTAATCTGCGCAGCGCATACGACGGTCTGTCATTTTACTTCTATCCGTGTTAATTTGGAGACGAATTATTCTGTGACCCAGCAGTGTAATAGGTTTGATTCTGTTGCTTCTTGGTTTCACTCATATTGTCCGCCGTACGCCAACGTTATGCATCATCGGTGTATAATAACAACCAGGGGAATTGACAAGCCGTGGAATTCTAAGCGCAGACAGAATAAAAGTCATTGTTCTTATTATCAAAACAAATCATTTCATCATTGTTGTTTCCACCTTTGATAAGTAAATATTTTGATTTGCCAACGTCATTTGAGTTATTTGGCGTTAACCGATTGTTCTTGTGAAATCGATCTGTTGTTCGCATTTGACAGTGAACGGCGACTGTGTAATCTACGCGTTTCCGATCGATGACCAGGTCGTAAATGGATATCTGGGAAAGGATGATCATCACATTCTGATGGGTTGAAAAATTATTTCAATTAAAACAAGTCTACATTTACTCGCAACAGCTTTCTGTAACCGTTTGTAAACAACAGTATAACATCTTTGGTGATATAATGTAGAAGAGAACGAGCAGTTTATCTGACGTTTATCTGATTAACTAATCGAAAGCCTGGTTCCAACAATGCGGCTTACATGGCTCATCTAGTGGATGTTGTAAGCAAATTGTTCCAATTTCTCTCACCAGCCTTTTTGGGTTATATGGTTTCTATACTTGTATCCTAGACACCAGACTCCAGGCAGAACATGAGGAACAGGTGGCACGTGCGTTTACTCGTGATTTCCTAACATGGAAGCCAGATACTTAAGAACTCGTTTCATCCCTATTGTTGAACACTAGTACCGATAAAATTTACTCGTTTTAGATTAATGAGTATTTTGCTATTGAAGGTAGCTCAGTAAGCCCTGTTTAAAATCTCAACTGTTCACGAGTTACATTTGGGAAATCAGATAATGACAACGAGGTTCTTATTCGAACGCCATAAACAAATGACAGAATGAACAGATAAACGAGAATAGTAGATTATATTAGGTTAGGAATACAAACAAAGCAAACTTTAGCCGAAAAGTTGGTGAAAATAGGATTTAGGCGTCTCTCGGGTTAAATTGTAATATTTGACTCTAGTAGTTCAGACGTTTAAAAGAATGGTTTCGGCTTCACTAATCAAAGTAACGTTAGTGGGTTCCGGTCATTTCGACTGTGGGAGCAATTCCGAATATGTAATCTCTCCAGGAGGTAGCAAGAATTCTGTGAATGATGTGAGACGTTTTATTAGCGGCGTTATGTTTGTCACAGATTGTCCACCTGACTGTGGTGAACGTTCATGGATTAGTTGTTCTTTAAAATGAAAACCAAACACTGTATAGTTCATGGACAGATCAAAGATGCGACGAACTTATTCAGAATATTACTCTTCTCAAGCAATGGAGTAATTTAGGATAGGAGTGCTGTTGCAGAACGTTCAACGACTTGCTTCCTGTTGATCGTATGGACGATTTACACATTTGGTACGGCAGTGTTTAATTGTTTGTGATCGAAATCCATCAGTGTTGCTGAATCTTAGTTTATAACTGATAACTTCTATTTAGCCCTGAAACCTTGCTGATTCTAGTAAAGAAACAAGCTATATCTGTTGTTTAGTAATCTGTACATTTTAACTTCCTTCATCGTTTATCATTGCATCTGTTTTCTGTCAACCAGCCAGCTTGTTAGTTAGTCTTGGGTGACAAATAATTGATCGAGTTTCGTGTTACTGTGGACCACCCAAAATCCTTGATGATTTGAATTATCAGCGTATATTCACATATGACCAGATTTGTTATTTTCTTAAATGTAAAACTATGTCACGTCATACATTCCGTTGCATCTGACAGCTCTGAGTAGTCGTTTTATTGGACACGGAAATAGTTCGTAATCAGGATAAAATTTTGCGCTGTCGAGTTTGAACAAACAGCAAAAGCCAGAATCAACCTCGATGATGATGAATAGTGTGGTGCACGTAGAATCGTTGCAAACTTTCGTACGAGTTGTTTATGTTTCTGCATCATGCAGTATTCATTAGTATCGAATAATATGCACATTCGTTGGTGAGTCTTTATCGAGTTAGAATACACACTACTGGACACCAGTTGTGGAAAGTTTTTCAGATGAGAAAGCTGTGAAATGAAGCAGATGACAAGCAGTCAGAAAATGAGCGAGTGGCGTCGCAAAATACTGATGATGTTTTTTGTTTCGACCGATGTTACGCACAAGTATGGCTTCGTTTAGTGCAACTTATGCGTAAGCACATACTCCGTCCCCTAGATTCGCAGTAATAATCCGATGGTTTTGCGTCTGAGTGGCGTCCTTACGATCATTCTTTTACATGTCTTGACCATTTCTAGGTGATTGATGTGGCTGATCAATACATAAACAGGTGGAATGCGAAACGTTGCGGTTAGTGATCAGCTGATTACTCTTAACAGGTGGGGCACAGATTGTTATATGTACTTAGCTCTGAAGTGACCTCAAACGCCAGAATTACACAGAAAGTGTCTGAATTTGTTTGATCAGTGCGAGTAAAAGCCTGATTACATTATATTGGTCCAGTTCAAAGATAACCCTTCTGTGATCACTTAGAAAATAGCTATCGGATTGCAGATGCTGGCGAATGAACATTATCAACATGATCATACACAGCTTTCTACTGAGGATTTCAAACACGAAGGCAATCGTAGGCGGCCGAATGAAGCAAGATACTCAGCGGTTACATTGGCCGCATACAGTTTCAAAAGTGTACCGATCGGTCACTATTTCGAAAGCTATCTCGAAGAGAGCAGTTCAGTAATCCAGACTACATATAATGGTCTCGCCTAAATGCGAACCCAGATCTGTAGTATGCATCATCATAATGTGAAATTCAGAGGAATGCAAATTTACTGAGCAGTTTGCAATCAGCTGGACCTCACAGGTTGCGCTAGAACTCACAAAAAGTCCCTTAATAGTTGCCTACATTCACCTAATGCATGTTTTGTTGTACTGTATAAGTAAACTGACGCAAACTGACAAGGGCTGTTACGTTTCTCACGAATTTCTTATAATGGACGACTAGCAAACTAGAAATGAACAGTTACATCAGTTTTTGTGGACGACCATTGAAGAAGTTTAGAAGTCTGATAATTTTATTCGGGTGTGTCCTTGTCGGTAAAAGAACTTTAACTGATTGTGCCTTGATGGCCAGAAAAGTCCACTCGTAAAAACGTAACCTTGTTCACTGCTGTAGGAGGAGTCGGTAGGTCTGCCTAATAGGAGATTGGTTGAAAGCTACCAGCTGCTGTCTGTATCAGCATCTTCATGAATTATTCGCATCGAAGCAGTAATTATAACAGTGTTCCAATGGATGACGTTGGATGTACGACCAAACTGAAATGATCTTAATCGTAATATTACCCATGACAATGGGGGTCACAGTCACTTCATTAGCAATGCAAATAGCAAATGAGACACACTGATTTACTCGGAAAGTCCTATAAAGCGGAGAATAACTGTAGTAGTTGTATGTATGATATTCAGTGATTTTCGGTCCAGCTCGGTACCAACATAAGTAGGAAATCATACAAATGTATAGAACTTCTTAGTAAAAACCCGGATGCAAGCAAACGCTTCACCGGCTTGTTAACAAAAACCTCATGCAGGAGTGTGCTCTCACGGAGGTTGCCTACCGGAATATGACATATCATTTTGCGAATGCTGTTGAAAAATTCGCAACTAATTTAGCAGGATGCCAGAACTAAAGATTGTGTGATTCAAAATACAAAAAACAAGATTTCATGTTGGATCAGGAACCGTTAGGCCTGTCTCACTTGATAATTCTGGAAATTTATTTTCATAACTATGTAGGAAGGTGGGGGAAATAAAGTGGAACAGATGTTCAAGTTTTTGAAGGTTGCATAAACTCGAATTTGACGATTCTTGTGTGCAGTCAGCAAGTTCATAACAAAATGAACACCACTGACATGAAATTTGTAATTTCATTAGGAAAACAAAATAGCCACCCATGACTTGTATTACAAACATTACAGTAGAGTAAAGTATACAGTCAAGCTTTTAGGGGGTACGGAAACATATACATCCCATGAAAAGATTTCAAATTTTTCAGAGCGCCTTATTAGTGCATATCATTGCGAAGTCCGAGATTCTAAATCTAGCCAAACTTTCATGAAATAACCGTTCTGATCATTAAACTGGCGATATCCCAATAAGCACCATCACACTGTTATATTGCCTAATATTCAACAGGTTTGTCGAGAATACGATGGATTCGGTTCAAATCAGAAAGCCCTGCCAAACGATCGATAAGTTTCGAATGACAGTAAATTTTATAAGTAGCTGGATGTAACTGTGAAAATTCTTAGGTCACTCCATCGTCTTGCAATTCAACTGTTAGGGTAATTGCAGAATCTGAACAGGTTTCTGTCACTTGACCGAATCCAGCCAAGGCTCACTTCTCTGTAATCGATACTCTTTTAAATTAACAAATCTTCATTACTTCGTGTCAATTTTGCAATCGTTTTTACAGTTCTCTTTTCAGTCTCGGAAATAACCATGGGAATGTTGAACAGGTCTTGTAACATGGTGACCCTTTAAGACCCCTTAACTTAGTGAGACATTGATAATCCCGCGTACCTTGAGTATGCTATACAACAAAAGCGTTACCTAGCCACATATTACCCTACCGATTTGAGTGGATTAATCGGTCCAGCTGGTTTACGGTCTGGTAATCATTTCATTAGCCGCCCTTGAAACCATATCTTTGCAGACAATCTCGCGACCCATTCTGGGATTGTAGTGCATGAATGCCAATGTGCATACCTGTCGCAAACGACTGATGAGTTCCAGCTCGTCTTCTGTGACAGTTCATAATTTCATGTATCCGTTTTTTCGTTTCTGCGTTACCTTTTGGTATCTAAAATATTAGCGGCTGGACCTAAAATAGTGAGAACGCAGAAGTCCACTGCGGTAGAAGCTAAGAACAGTTGTGGTTTCTATCAGATGGTGTGATTTTGCCTTCAGGATGATCTGGTAACTCAAGACACTTCTAACTGAAAACCATATATTTAAACATACGGTGGAATATCCACTTTGTCCTATCGTCACATAGCTTGTTAGAGGAAATGGTGAACAAACACATAAAACAAGTCTTGTTCGCTACTTTGCAGTTCTCATAACTAGGGATTCTGCAAGCACAGTTCTCATGGGGTAAGAAAACAACCCGGTAAAATTCTTGACGAGATTATCAAATGAAGAGATAGAGTAGGGTGGCCAGACTCATTTTGGTGGTTATTGTAGTTGCCCCGCAATTAAAGTGGACGGTTGGTTAATTAAAATAGTAAATGGATTTCATAAGGAAAATCGATGGATAATCATTTTCAATTGGTCGGGCGCAGTAGATTTGGGCGACTTAAAATTGGGTTCATTTCCACGTTCGCAATTATAGTCACCGGGTAGGGTGGTGTGCGCAGGAGTATACATAGAAGCATAAATAGAAATCGGGGAGGTAATAACTTCCAGAAAACTGATCGGAAATGTAAAAAAATTAGAGGGGAAAATTATGGACAAGGTAGACAGATGCTCATTATCATCAAAGAGATCAATGGCTCAATGGTCCTCACTGATGCTCACCTCCCACACTATATGGGTTGAGATACTGCTAGGACGCCCAGACTTAGACAAGAGAACGATTAAGATTTTCAATTAGAATGGTTCGAAAGCCTGCACCACTAGGCAGCGAGTGGCTGACAGTTTACCGAAACCGGTGTCTTTCCCGGAAAAAGTTGTCAACCTTCTCCCAAACACTAACCAGAAGTACTGCTAGATTGTGGTTCATTCGACGTCTACCTATCGGCCTGCCTGATATGAGTGACTATGTCCATGTGGTGGTTGCACCGTCCAGTTTATCCGGTAGATCATACAAATGTACAAGCCGTCAAGGTTCAGTCCAAGTGTAACAGAAAAAGCCGGTCAGATGCAAAAAAAGAACCCAACTGTGATTTTTGATACCTAAACCAAAAAACATTAATGCAGCAAGTAACTGCCAACTGAATGTTAAATGTCTGAAGCACCTTCATTTTTCTGGATGTTTTCCGCTGATCAAGCTATTGGAGACAGTCATTGGAACTGTAGGCGTTAGCTTTGTCGATGCTCAAATTCTCTGAATGATGAGAGTAACAGAACAGAACCTAGTGGGACTTTTCACGTTTGCGGATTCATAATCCAAATGAGTGTCATCTGCGAGTGAATTGACTTGCCTAAGACTGAACGTTTGGCGACTTACTTCGCGGATGACGACATTTGCCAAGCAAGGGGAGACTTTCTGATGATTAGTACACCTTCTGCAGAAGTTAACATGCTAAATGCCAGTTATTTTCAACTTGTTGACAGGACTTAGAGAAGTATACTATTTCAACTGGCATCTAATGATAACATGATAAGCGAAAGACGGGTTAGATGTTAGACACAATTCGGCATATCTTTTTATCAAAACCAATGTGTTCCACGAGATGTATGAAATTCTGGATAATCAGCCCAAGATTAAAGCACATTGAGCAGTTGAGCAGCATCTAACATACAGCAACATGAACTGTGTCTTGTGGTCTAGTGAGGTGCTCAAGTGTTGGTTGAACGCTTGGTGGTTGTTTCGTATTTCGGTGATAGCCCAGTACTTTTTGAAACAATGGTTTCCGGATCTCACGCCTTTGTATACTTGGATGTTGTCTCCCAAACATGTACCTCGTCCACCATAACTGACGAACATATACTGTTCTGCTTTTGGTTTACATTGAACAGCCTCCGGTTATCGAACATCAAGAGATGTAAGCCATACGAATCTGTCCGTAGTTTTACCATGCGTTATATTGTTTACAACATGGTGCATTTCGTGACAATGGCATGTAACAACGCAGACAAATCGTAAGACCTCGAATATATCTGAAAAGGACAGCACTGTTCTTAGTATGGCGACATGCGAAATACCGATGCCATGGTAATACCCAGCAGAACGCATACCACCTGGATTATTACCGAATTGACTATCCTTCACACTGTCTATGCGGTTGTCGGATTAATGGTATAAAAATGAGTATACAGTGAAAACGTAAACGCTTAGAATGCGGATTCAAGTGACTCAGTTATCCATGGAACAATGTACACGAACTCCCTCCGTCGATATTTCAAATAAACTTTTATGGAAATCACCCGGAATTAATTGTTAGCTGTATTTTACTACTGTTGGGTCCATCCTTAAAATCGGGTACTTTTTGGACAATTTAACGTGGAAATTCTCGTTTCTGGTAAAATGTAAATCATGAGAGATTTATGTATGGAGGCGCAGTCTAGTTTGGCGAAACACCGGGTAATTGTTAGTCCATTGAATAATTAGATGTGAAAAGACAGAACTACATTACACTTTGAATTGCCACTTCAGTTACCTCTTGAAAACGTACTTATGTGTTTTCATAAAATCAATCACATTCCGTCAGCTGTCGGATTCCCGACGTGCATGTTGTTGATCACAGAGTATTGCGTTTAGGTGGACAGTTTGTAACACGCTAATTGTGTCGCAATTTGTTCTAATCAAGCTGCTCAAGTGTGTACCGTTCGCCTAGAGATTACTGTTTCTTTCTACGTTCTATCGAGCGCAAAATATTCACAGTAGCGAGAAAACTGATGCGAATTGTGGAAGTTTAACTATCTCGATTTTATCGAACATGGCGTAACGTTTGGTTTGCTGCCTTGATTGTTTAATGCTTAGATTAATGTACCCCCTTAAAGTTCTTGGTGACTTACTGTTAGACCTGGTAGGCAGGTTTGATCAGGGTGTACACAGTGCCACACACAATACACTGTATCTAACTGCGCACAGATTCTTGTGAATGTCATCAACAAGCGTATTTATGTGCTAACTAAAACAGGTCCTGTAAACCAAGTTGGAAAGTCCTGCATATCACGGAAACGTCACCTGGACTGATAACTGTGGGCATACAATCAGACCGTGATTAAACTGTGATTCAGGAAGATGGCCTAGATAGGGCAATCGTCCGACGAGTCTGTTGACAGTTCGAATGTAATGTACTCTGTTGGCAGTTAATTTCATATGTTACTGATTGCTTGATTATAAGGTAGAGTCCTTGGGCTTTTGTTCACTCAGCTGAACTCTTACAAAACGCCTTTGACAGATTGATGTGGGCCATCGCTTGTGTCAACGGTACGGAAATTCATTGTTTAAGTTCGAAAAATGGATTACCGAATAGCGCAGAAGAACTCAACAGCCCATGCACAACCATAGTGGATGTCACATTATCTTCAGTTCTACCTGAAAGCTGCAAACCTGAACTCTCAAGTTACCTGGTTCTAACAAAGACCTACTGAGTAAAATGTAGCTCGATCAAGTGGTTACAGAAGTCAAACAACTTACCATGAAACGGCTATGACTTCACATAGACCGCTTGCGGGCTAAAGTCGACGTTTCAAAATGACTACTCCCAGAGTTCTAAGATACTTGTGAATACATAGTACAACGGCGGATGAATTTAAGTTCACGTTGTCAAAAGTGTAACAGCAATCGATAATCACCTTACTAATCTGTGCAGTTTATCAGCCACTTTGAGACATTTCTTCAAATGAGCCATTCTGGCAAACGTATTCAGAATCAACAACCCAGTCCATTGTCTGTGTCGCAGCTCGGTCTCATTAGAGCGCACCTGAATGATCGCAGTTACTGGCGTTGGGTACGTGTTTCATATAACCATACCGAAGTAAGTTCGCGTACTGAGCATGCTACATTTATCATTTACTGATAAGTTACCACGTTCCCCAAAAAGCGCTAACGAAACAGTGCATGTAAATACGCATCAGGGAATTATAATTAATATACCGTATAGCATCGGTAGACTAGTGTTCGATTGCTCGTTGATTCTTTTAGTTAGTTAAAGTTGAAAGAGTATGGAGGTGAGCTCACAATCTTATTTGAGGGTATTCAGATTCGACGAAGCATTAAAATTTTTCAATCAAGTTTAAATCACTCAGAGATTTACACAATTCAGTCTGCGAGTTGTTGCTTGCGTCTTCTCAACTGATGAATTGGAAACACGCACAACTGAATAGAAAGTAAGGAAGTTTGCAAAAACTGAGGAAATCAGCAAAACATATCTTAAACTGGACGAACAAAAAATCTTCAAATTCATCAGAAATGATGCCTTCATTAAAAGAATGGAGAGGAATCGAAGTCTACGACAACTAATTTTATGTAATCCATAGTGCAAACTGTTGATTGAGTCGTGGAAAAGATGCTGATCATTTAGGGTACACAACATGTAAGAATATACAAGGAGTGCATGATGAAGATCTTCGCCTCAGTTGCTGTTTTTTTTATAATGTCCTATAAGAGAGACGTGTATAAATACGGTTGTTCGTGAGCAGGTATAACAAATAGGCAATATAACTAACGAAGTAGAATGCAGTTGTGTATAAAATATTCAGTTAAATGTGAAGCCTTATAGGAACATCGAAAATACTAAACAGCGGATGTGATTGTTGGATTTGTTAAAGTTTGTTTGGTACATTCAAGGTTTTTGTATGATGTGACGTCTAGCTTTATTTTCGTTAATCCATTTTTGGCTTATTGGCAGGAAATCAGTCAAAACCTTGCTTGATCTTTACTTTTGTAGCGTGCATGATAAATTGCGCACCACATATGCTTTCAACTATTGTATCTGCTATCTTTCTTCCCTATACCTATCATTGTACACTTACTAAAACTTTATCATTTCGCTGGTTTCACAAAGCGTCGCTTTCATACCAACCTAAATGTCATAGTGAAGTTATTTCCTGCAGATTATTGGCCACTTTGTGATGTCGTTTTTTTGCCTGCTCCATTTTGCATGCGTTTTCTGTCGGATAACTTTGGGTTCTGAACAATTCATGTTAAATCAATAAGCAGTTTTGCTATAATTTTTATCAGTTCTATAGTAGAGATTCCTATGCTTTCGGTCGTTTCTTCTGAAATGTCATCGGACTTGAAAGGCATTTCCATCAACTTGGTTATCGAAATCAGCGTTACTGGAATTATCGATCGCGTGCCACTGAGTGACTAACACGAAATCGCTGGGAGCGATAAGAAGTTGGAGTTCGACTTTTAGGTGGTGTTCACACATATGAGTCCACCAACATTGGATTAAAGTTACCGACATGATTGGCTTTCGGGCTTCTCGATCCGGGGAAAATTTGCGCTCTGGTCAAATCAACTGAGTCACTTACAGCTTCTTCATCACTACCGTACAGCTTACCTTAGATGCAGATAGATGTTAAAAAATACACAAGGGAACAAAAAGAATGCACACCACGGTGCACGCTACCCTAGATGTTAGATCCTGAAATAAGTGTACAACCTAGCACGAATGTAAATTGCATTTGACTATTGGACTAGTTTCCGCCGAGTTAAATTCGCAGACTTAATCACCATGGGAAAGTTGAGAAAGTACGTTACGACTGAGATTGCCAACGGCATCGTCACAATCTGAAAAGCATTACATTGGAAGCCAACTCATTGAACAAGAAATTGAATGCACGAACAACATCACCAGGCCCATGATGCACAAGAGTGATTAGTGTGCAGCTCCTATCTATTCTTACGTTTGACTTGGCGCTTGTAAAGTGGAAGGAACATAATTCATCAAAAACATAGAGTAGTTTGTCTGATTAATATTAATATTGATGGAATTGGTGTAACATGAAAATGTTTCAGTTATCTGCAAATTTCCACTCTTTTTCATGAATAATAAATACGGAGAGCAAACGGGTGGAGCCTATTAGGACGTGCAATCTTTAGGAACAAATAGGGGATCAGTCTAGCCCAGCTGCTTCGGATGGGGTATGGTATTTTGGGGACCCATCGGTGTCAAGTTCGTATCCATGTGAACTAATGGTTTTACAGGCCAAAAACCAGAAAGTATCTCCACTGCGGAAATATTTTCATGGTTGGCATTGCTGTACGGATGTTTACCAGGTAGCCAAAAAATTAATTTCAGGGTTTATCAAACTAAGGGTGACTCACAAAATCCAGAATTGCATGAACATACAACGTACTTGGTGTCTGGTGAGTAAACTGCATTGTCTCGTTATCAGTAGTTAGCCGACGCGATGTGACCTTTCTCTCATACACAGTTGCATCCATTATGGTGAGTATGTCTTTTCAGGTGTAACAGTCTGTAAAAGGACGTACACTGGAGCAAACTACAATCTGGTCATGAAATGACTAACAATTGACAGTAGGATCTACCTGCGTTAAGAAATCAACTCTGGTACACGATATGATCTATTTCAGTCCAAACAGTTGACTCACTCTTTTTACATCTAGAACAGTTTCCTTCATTCAAAAGTTTGAGAAAACAACTAAAACATGGTGAGTGGTGGATTCAAGTACTTTGTATCAACTTGTCAGAACCCTTGTGAATTTAGGAAAAAATGATTTGTTACACTCTGCGTGTTGGATATTGCTGAAAATGAGCACCAACTGTTTCAACAGAGAATAAATCAAATTATTCATGGGTACACGCTTATTTTGGACTAATGTGCATTTTCTACTCTGTTTATGTTCGTTCCTACATGGACTGTTTCAAATCGCTAACGGAGCTTGTGGTATGGACACACACTTGTGAATCCAGTTGATACTGCGGCATCTGTTAAAGTAATGAGAATAGAAACGGCACATGGAATCTTCGGATATTAATGAAAACCGTGTTACTGACGAATTCTTAAAGCCGGCGGGGACCAAATGCTGACGGAGTGTATAACCACTATATCGCTTAAGGTGGCGGGGGTTATACCACCTAGTGGCTAGTCTAAGCTTATCTTGTTACAGTGGGGTTTGTTTTGCTGGCTAGCCTGAAATGCAAGCACCATTTGCCCAGCCGTCATCTAGGAAGGCCATCTCACAGACTTCACTTAAAACCCCAACCCAAAGACATGCGGGAGGTCGATTTATCTCTCCATGTCACTCAGGCTTCATCTGATATAAACAACCAATTAGGTGGGGGTAATCTAAGTACGTGGAGCTATGAGAATCAACAGAGTGCTGAAAGTTCTTAATCAGTGGTTAGAAGTTGGCTACTCATGTTCACTTGGAAAAGAGGAAAACTAAACCTCAAGAATCTCGAGCGCGGAAGTAACACGGAAGTGCATCACCGATCAGTACACCTCCCTAGACTTCTTCTGGGTCTCCCTACATGTTTTGTTGCAAAAATGGGAACTGATACTTGATTATGATTCACTTGTACTGTATCATTGTAATATTTTGTCGAGATTGTACTCAACTGAAACTGCTTGTATGCTCAATAAGTTGATGACTAACAAAAATGTACATCTTTCTACTATGTGGAATTCGTGTACGAAAATCGACCACTTGTAACTGACACCTTATAACGCAATATCGCAGACAATTAAATTGAGCGGTGTAGAATAAACAAACCGGCGTTCATCATGTCCATAAAGAGAACGTCGTGGAGAGTAAGGTTAACACTAGGTACTTTCATGTCCTTGACGATACGGGGTGACTTGGTGGATGATAAACTGACGTTCCATCTGGCGACTGTTAGTTCGAGTTCTTTGATTGGTGTTTTGCGAACAATTCGTCCGGAACTCGTGCAGTAATTCAGATTCTTTCTCAGTGGTTCTGTCCGGAACCAAAGTTTCTCGGACCTACACAACAGTGCTAGAAAAAGAGAGAGGAATGTAGGAATACAACGGTCCGCGATATACTAATAATTAACAACTAATTTGAGAGTCCATTATCCAATGAATACTTTAATTTATACCCACTCCCTCCGGTAGACTTGACTGACGAGTAAATGTAACATACATGCTTGTATTGTGGTAGGTTATTTGCGACTTCATTGGTTGAAGCCTTTCTTAATCTAACACTCAGTTCCATCATCGTGATAGATTCTGCGGGGGGTTCTGACCTCGTTTAATGGTTTAAAGTAGACAGCAACAACAGTTAGGAAAACCTTCTATCTGAAAATTATGGTTTATCTGTCGAGTGGAACGTACCATCGCCTAAAGTGAATGCACGTGTTCAGTGTTCCACGCCAGACAGGTTGCCTTTGAAATGGATACTTAATTGTCCAATAAAGAATTAAACGCCGTGTCAGAAGGTCGAATGTCTCCACGTAGTCATACATCTTTCAACGGATCTGTACCAACGAGTGTATGGCTAAACAGCTGCTAGGTCATGTATAAGGAAAGGAGAAAGCGTACGTTGATTATTCAACTGAGATCCAACTCTCAACTTGCAGTGTGGTAATTCAGCTATTGAAATGGAACCAAGGAAACCCAGAAGACCCGTTTTGCAAAATGATATTTTCTCTTCGTTTACTGTACGTTTGCGTTGAAAAAGGAAAATATTCAAACAAACCAAGTTTTTAAATCAAGTTAGTTCGCACACCAGTCGGTTACTGGCGAAAACCATCGCAGACGGATACTTAACTTCAACAGCTCGTTACGCGCAACACGCAGCGCATCGAGCAACTTAAGGCTAACGAAATTGTGGTGGTGCATCAGCGCACGGGGATCTTTTGTCAGATCTACCACATGACCTCTTTCCAGTAGGTGTATGGAGATCGAGGAAGTTAGCTTACACTGTTTGTTAGGGTGGCGTCGGGCTACGGCACACACCAATTCCTCAGTAGATTTAGGGACTTGTTCCTTCACTCTAAGGCCCAGGGGCCAACCAGATCTGTGAAGGTAAACGCCGTGGGTTGATTGATAAATATAGTGTGAATGACGCCGTCCTGGTATCTGATATTGTAGATTTGAGGTGGTTCTCGAAGTGCGTGGGCGAATCCCAACACATTCTTTGGTTACCATTGCAGAAGCCAATTTACACCCTTGGCTATACCCGGCTCGCAGACAGTGGATCCAATGCAGAGCGTATTTCCGCACAAGAAGAGATTGGCGCAGGAACTGGTGTACGAACTTATCTCACAACCATCAAGAAACGTAAAAATATGGTAATTTTGTCCACTTTTGTGACCAGTGTGTGCTGGCTTAAAATGTTCATTAGAACTGTTCTCACCACCAACCACTAGCACAGCGTTTAACCTTAAACCTATTTGTGAAATAGTTTACAGTAAAAATATGCGGGCCGAATTCTTCACTCATGTATCATCCTCACAGCTCAGAAGTTGGGTGATGCTGGGCAAAAAGAAAACCACCCTAAATATCAAAACGATGTCAATAATGTTCCGCAAATCAACAAGACTGACAGATAGATGTACACAACAGGTTTGACCAGTAGATCGTTTTGCGGAAATGAACTTCGAATTGATACCAGATAGACCAAACCAAGTTATGGTCACATAATACGACATTCATACCAAAGTAGGTTTGCTGACGACTATCAAGTTGACAGGATAAAACGGAAACATCTGGGTCAAGGTCCGGATAACCGTCAAAAAAGAGAGGAAACAAGCGTCAGTAAACACTCGAGAGTACCAGTGTTGATTTGAATTTTCAACCTTGAACATAAAATTTGATGCATTGTACAAAACTTGTCACGAAGGCAAATACGTTAGAGTTGTTGATGCCTGTCAAATTCTTCGCATAAAAAATCACACAAAATCTTCGGCATTCATACACACCTTTTGTTCTGCTGTCTTACCAGTATGCCACTTACCCGCTGCGTATATATTCGGATTTTGTGTCTGTTCAGTAGATAAATGCTATTTATTTCTCCCAAGAACATGAATTAGACTCAGAACATGACACAGGAAAAAAGATACCTTGTATGGCATGTGTATTTTAACATATTTATGTGAATCGAACTACCACTTGCCGATATACCAAAAACAATGTTGTCAGTGGACGAGATCACTTTAGTTCACCGCGGTCAATTAAACCGGAAATTCGTTTATCAAAGCATTGACTTTACAATAATTTATAAGTTAATGACAAATTGCAAAACCTCTAATAATCATGCAGTCACAAGCATGTGGTTTACCAGTCTACTTTTTTATCCTCAAATGAATTTTTGGAAGTTCTCTTTGCCGCTATACGCAATCTGTCAAGAAACGGATTTGTACAGTTGATATCGTTGTCCTGGTGAAAAGCACATGACTCTCGCTCACAGTTCGTTTCTTTTTCAACATGTGAACCGGTTCGATAACGGTTCACCCATAGAAAATGAAAGAGTTGATTACGGTTACTGCTACTCATTTGTGTGTACCGATCGATAGTGTGACATTTGCTGAGTACCGCTTTGTAAACAGTCACAATGTCAGACTGTTCAACACAGCTATTCAACTCAAACATTTTGACCTTGAAGGACCACTTCATGAAATTGGATAGTAAAATGACTAACCGAGAGCTATGAGACAGTCTTTCTGAATCACCTGATCACTTGAATTATAAGGGCCTGTGATGTGCCGCATGTTTCCAACGTTTTCTTCCTCAAAGGAGAAGGTATTCCATTGTGATAGTGCTCTGACCGATAGATAAAGCCATGCTCCGCAGTTCGAGCTATCGTGCTCTGTTCACATCCAGTTCAAATCGTATTTCTTGTTACCGTTGTGTACGGAAATCACGGTTTGTCCAGTTTGACAGAGCGGCAAAAGAAAATAACAAACTCATGTGAAAATTTGTCATGCGAAGAATGGGTACTATCTAGGACGAGGCAAATAGTCAATATGGTAACACAGACACAGGCTCAAGCTTAGATGGGTTTTGAGGATGATCTGTTCGCTTTATGAAGGCATGTTCTTGCCAGCCAGCCGATGCTATATGAACCTAACCAGCTGCTTTGTTCTTGTGCAGTCTGTGCACACCAACCGTTGGAAGGTATAACGCCATGTTTTTGTCTAGATGTGTACACTTCGTCTCATAGTTGCACGACACCAAGTTGTTTCGCTAACGTCACCTGGTTGTGCAAAACCCACTCTAATTTCTGGTATGTGCTAGTAATTGTGGAACAAATTTGAAGCATGTCACCTTATACTGTCACATACGTATACGGTCACCTTGTCCAAAGTGTCTAGCGTGGAATGTGACCTTAATTCTTTGGTGTACTAAGTCGCCTCCATTTTAAGCAGTTGCATTTCCATTCACATAATGACTACATGTCTTCTGGACGCCGATCTCTCAACTGTTGTACGTGGTTTGGCATTCTGATTTACGTTCATAGAAGCACATCCGACGCAATTTGAATGAGGCGGTACTTATACATTCAATGACATGTAACTCAGTTGTCAAGATATTCCAGTGCTAGTTGGAAGACCTGTCTCATTTGTGTGTTAAAGACTTACGGCTCCTGATGTGTACAAGAGGAACAGGCGATAACGTCGGCATAGGTTTTGCATTCAACCGTAAGGAATGACACTAAAACTTTCGGTTATTATGTTTACCAGTTTTAATGCCTATTAGATAGTGTCAATAAGATCAGGACAGCGAGCGTCTCAGCTGCATAAAGGAATCTCAGTAATTCAGAGAAACAAATTATTTTATAGGAATAACATTTAAATTAGCGATTGCTTCTGGATGACGATCATGAGGCTATTTGGTCTGCCTGCTCATTTATATTTACCACGATCCTGATTCAAACAATTCGTTTGTTCAACACCAATGTACATACAGGTGAACTGTCTTACTTACCATCGTCAACAAACAAACCAACCCACCACTGCTTCGATTAAACGATGTTCACTGATTTTAGCTGTACTCGTAACAGTTTGCGATTGAACTTTGAGTTAGGGCACGTTTAATGCAGTCCATTGCCATCGGATCGTAGAATTATGAAACTTTTTAAATTTCTAGTTGACTGACATAGCAAGTGCATTTCATGATTGGCTATTCATCCAAAAATCCCATAATTAATGTTGGAAAAGTAACGTGTCTCGAACAACGAATGGTGGTTTTCAGCTTCGAAAGATCCTTGTCAATGTATTCATTGGATGAATGAACTGGTGGTATAATATGAAAAAATCCCCAATATTTCATAGTTCACGGCGAATTAGTTAGATGGGGTCTCTTCACTTTCAGCATGAAAAGCAGTGTCGTTTTGTAGAGAGAAGTAATATTCGCGCCAGTATTCTGTCATACATTCACATCAATTGTTGCCAGGGTTTGACCACAAACTTACTGGGGGTCACAAGGTTAGTATGATAGCTGGTCACCGCACACTCGTGGAATTACACAAAATTGGATTACTGGTCTGGATTCGAAACTTAATTCTTTGGCCAAACAAACACAGAAACAGATACACCTATATTGCGAAAGTGAAATTGTTGACTACTGAGTACAAAGCATAAAATAAAATGCTACAACAGTAGTTGTGCTCATTGACAAATGGCACGAAAACTGATGCATAGCACTCTGGAGACAGTTGGTGTCAGTGACTATTATAAGCTAAGTGGTTTGGTGGATGTGTCTGGACTACAGTCTGTCGCCTATTCACGGGTCATGAGTTAGATCCTACAACATACGTGGTTCTAAGACTCATCTAGGTCGAAACAGCTGTCCACCAATTCGCTAGTGGTCA
This sequence comes from Paragonimus westermani, assembly GCA_008508345.1. Lineage (NCBI taxonomy): Eukaryota > Metazoa > Platyhelminthes > Trematoda > Plagiorchiida > Troglotrematidae > Paragonimus > Paragonimus westermani. The sequence goes on from QNGE01001825.1 coordinate 128,538, forward strand.
TTGTGACCACACGTTTGTGAAACACTTTCTTAATCCTTTTTGAGATTACGGTAGCTGCCTGCTTGTCCACAGGCCAACCATGAAGCGGCTGATCGGTTTCGATGAATATTCAAGAAGGAACGCAATAATTGAATAAATTAATGCCCAGTGATGAAGTAGTCCGGACTTATTGAATTACTTTTAAATTGTTAAACTTATGTTCCAAATATAGCTTGTTTTATGGTTGCAGTTGCATATAAACATGCCCTTCAGCTTTAAAATTATGGTGAATGTGCGAAAACTCTTGTGTTCCTGTAATTATAAGATTAAGCTTAATAAGGATCTCATAACATAGATAAGTGTGGACAAAAACGTAAATGCATTTTAACACGATGTGTTGTTTGGATGCACAGAATAGATGGGAAGAAAACGTAATTTTGTTTCTGGGTGTTTTGATTCATAAAACAGCCAAAAGTTTCATGGGATGAAACAGATTGGATCTGTTACCCATATGTAGTTGGTTGCATCCACCCAAAAGGAATTTACATTTCGCTGTTATAAGGAAAGCTCGAAGTAGACGAAATTACATACTGCTTAGGTTCGTGCTCAACAAGGACACTTCACCACGTCACAATGCCGCGGAGTGACTTGCTGAGATTCTGGAGATAGGTGGGGAAAAAATTAAAGACCATATTTAGGGAGACACACCTGCATTCGTTCACTTCTTCTTGAGACTCGGTGTGGCCGTATGTGACACGTTGTCCTTCGATGATTTTTCGCTATTTACCGATGTTTCATTTTAATGGAGTGATATATTTTCTTTGTGAGTTCAACAAAAAAGTGTCACAACCATCTGATCTGCCCAACTGAGTGGGTTACCATTGTTTTTCTGTTGGGAACATTCAGTTTCATTGTAACGATGAACTTTATCGGATTGATGGCGTCGCTGTGGGTTTACCGTTAAGGATGTTGCTTGTTATCATCAAGTATATGCTCGATAAATGGTTGGACTTATTGGGACAATTAGCTGTTAACGAATGCGTATGGTTGTGTTTTCGTGTTTGGTGATTAACTTTGAGGATAACTTGAGATATTCAACGACTAGTAACGATTCACAAAACGTTACATTTCTCCCGACAGTTGCACGTAGGCTTTGCGGTGAACTGTACGAAAACAGAAGACCTGCAATTCTGTAGGCTTACGCTAATATCACCGAACTTGGCTTTATACCTTGTTCGAATCAACGCAGAAATAATTCCATCTGAAGATGCCGTAGAAATCAGTGAAAACAAATCTGGGATTTTTTTCACTAGAAATGCACATTTTCTGAAATTCGTTAGTGTAATGACGCTTCGTTAATTATTGTTGATAAGGAAAATATGTGTATACCATCGCTAATTGCAGGGCAATAAGCAGCTGAGTTGACTTCAGACCAGACTACACTTGCCACCAGCAGTTCATATCACACCGCAACTAACTTCGTGATATTCCTTTTAGAATGGGCGGTGACAATTAGTGTGAAATATATGCCACTGTTTATACTACCTAACACAGCATCTACTCATTTGGCTGTTTCTTTTATTCATCACAAAGTGTTTCCACGACTAGAGCTTTTACCACAGAGGATTCTTGAAGAGTGAATCCATACCCCAAAGAACACTGATTTGGCTTTGTTTATCATGCCCCAGCTGCTATTTTGAGCAAACGCACGTGGTACGTACAGTCCAAAGGCCGAAGCGGCTGTAATCTACTTAAGTCAGTCGGATTTTTGTGTTTAGAACAATTCGTTCACACCTCAGAACTACCTTGGCTAAATGAATACACGAAACGCAGGAAACAGTTTGATTTCCCCCATCCATCAAATCCGATGATCGTTGATTAACTGGCACATAATTCGTCTGTGGACAAAACAATGGTGGAGGCTTGCTCAATTCATATCAAATCGAATTATCTACCGGGTTATTTTGATTAGTATTTCCTAACCATCGTCTAATTCCAAATAACTCTACCAGTCAATATTGAGAAGTTTCAAGAACGCTTTTCTTCCCCAAACTTTCGGTTTCATGGTGAAACCTCTCACCTAACTTTAAAGTAACATAACGTGGCACAACACTTGGTAGTGCATCTGCTGTGTGTACAAGTTTGGTCGGGAAATGAAATGCTTCATAAATGAAATGCTTCGTAATTTGCTTAGGATTTATTTGTGAACTGACCTAGTGCACGACTGAAAGTTGAGTTCTTGTTGATCACATGGGAATGCAGTTTCTCAACTTCTTTTCAAAATTCATTTAATCCATTAAACAAATGATGTGTTTACTAACTTCCTTAATTTGATCTTGTAGAAAGACTAAATCCTAGTATAAGACTTTTAATTACAAATTCGTTCTAGCTTTATTACTTCTGATCGTAAAATTTTAATTATCGTAGTCCATGGCTGGGTGTTATTTCATGCGAGAATTTCGATTATATTTGGGTGAATATGAGAAACTTAGCCTAGAATAATGAACTACTTGCGAATGAGTGACCACTTCGCACTCACTGAACAAACTAATTTGCCCACGACCAGTTATATCAGTGTTCTCAGGTTCTGTTGCTCGCACGCATTGCGTCCTTCTAGGTTACTTGTGAAAAAATGCATACCATCTGTTCCAAGATTAATAGAACGACGCAAAATTTGTTAATGCAAGAGAAAATTGGGGGCTATTTAGCAGAGTTTGTGAGGACTTTGAAGTTTGAAATTCCGAATCTGTGAACAGTAGATTTCATTCTTGAGTCTGATAGGAAACAGTCTAATTTCATGCAAAAATATCTACAGTGGATGGTATTGGAAACGAAAAGCTGTAGTTCATGAAAAAAATACTTGCATGGTTAACTACAAATAGCAGCGACTGTCTATCGATTAACGAAGTCATTGCTGGAAACCAACCCGTAATTGATATCCAATACTTGGTATAATGTTCATCGGTTCCAGAAGAGATTATCGGTTATATTGCAACACCTTTGAAGGACAGTTGTTTTGATGTAACCACTCTGAAAGCCAGTCAACTCAATTGCAATTTAATGTACAGTTTATTAACAAACTTAAGCCATAATGAAATTTTAGCGGACAACAGAGCACGTTCATCATTAATGTTGTCGAGAAAGCAGTCAATGCTTGGTGGTGTATGTCACAAGAGTGGTAGAGGGAACTTAATAGAGATTAAACCGGTGAAACTCTCTGGACTCTGGGTGGTAGACCAGTATTTAGAAATGTTTGTTTAATTCTTACAACCACTGCGGAGATGTTCACGCCTATAACTGATTTTATTAACCGCCAGACTTGGATAAAGAACCACGTCGGTATTTGTTAACAGGCAGGTCATTGAAACTCTCATGATGGCGGTTCACGACAAAGTTTGTATTACTCACGTTGCATGGCGGATGGATGTTGATTAGCCTGCTAAAGTAACCGGAGAGTTGGGAGTTATGTCCGTGACCTTAGTGGATGTGAACGGCAATGTGGACGAGAAAACACTAGAAGAAAAACAAAAATTAGTGAAGCAACTGGCAGCGGATGTGGCTGCCTCGAGAACAGCTTCGTGGAGGAACGATCGGCTAGGAATTTGCTTCATTTGTGGTGAAAGAGAACACTGGCAGAAGGATTGCCTAATCCGACGGCTTGAGGAGTCTAAAAATAGTGTTCCATGATTTTTTGCTGAGTGGGTCTACAGGCGATGGAAGTGGTTGAGTTGGGGGCCGTATATACAAGGGTCGAAACGGACGGGGAGATCGAACAGTGCTTAGTCAATACGGAGACGGTTATTTCGTTGACTGCTCGTACAGGGAAGTAAAACGTAGAACCCTCAGCTATGATGATCAATACAGCGGGAGGTCACAGCCTCCCGGTTGAGAATCTGAAAGAGTACAGGATGCGCACTGACGGCCATACTGTGAGGCCTCGTTTCGTTGTGTCTCCAGAAACCAGGTAAACTATCTTCGGGGCAGATTTCTCCGCGGCAGCAGATGTTGCGGTTGACCTGAAACCTAAATAGGTGACAACCAGGTGTAGTTCCTTGATGTTCACAGGACAGTAACAGAATAGTATCAGTCACGTGCACACGGCTAGTACCATTGTTTGCATAGATCCCCTGCACCAGTCCACGGTGAAGAAATACGCGGAGGTTTTCACAAACGTCAACGGTCCGTACAAAGTCAGCAAGTAGATTGCACAAGGAATACCAACTGCTGGAACAATCCTATCTCACGGACCGCGTAGGATACAGGTTCGTGTTGGAGAGTGAATGAAAATAAACAAAACAGAATATGTTGGATGAAGATTTTATCGAAGAAGCCAACCGTTCGTGCAACTTCCCTGCTCTACTAATGAATAGGTCCAATGGGAAATACCGCTTGCGTGTGGATCTTACCCGGCTGATTGAAGTAACACCGAACGCTGTTGTGTCAATACCCTTCGTCGCTGATATCTTTGGCAGGCTGCAACAAATGATGTTGTCTACAGTGCTGGGTTTACGCTAGATATACTGGCAGGTAACAACCCAACCCGTGGGTCATGAGAAAACCGCATTCACGGTGGGCGGAGAAAAGCGCCAGTCCAGGCCCACGCCGTTTGACTTGTCCCAGACACGGTTTGTATTTCCACGCCAAATGCTTCAGTTGGTAAAACGACTGGATAACATGGTGGTATACAAAGATGATATTGTGACAGAATCACAGCAAGCTGCCCATGTAGAGGCCATTCTAAAACGAATTAATGACTCGGGACTTCGGAATAACGCCAGTTAGTCACAACTCGAACGGTCAACGATGGTGTTACTGGGACATAAGTGAATAAAGCTAAAATTAGGCCCCAGTTAGAGAAAATACTGAAGAAACGAGAGGCCGTGGCTGCGATTTCTAGGCGCACGCTGAGATAATTTCTTGGTCAAACAGGGTACTACAATCGGTTCGTGAACATTTCTTTACTCCATTGAATCACCATTGTACGAACTCCTTCCAAAAGACAAGCGATGTGAACATGTGCATGCAAGTGCAGCAAGAGGTGAACGAGCGACATCTGACGCTGAGACTTCCAAATACGAAAGGAACGTTCATCGTAGAAGCAAATGCTAGTGATCGTGACATTAGGGCGGCACTCAATCAATAGGAAGGAGTAATCGAATGTGCTAGCAGAGTGTTGGCCCCAACGTAGCAGAAGTGTTCAACCAGTGAGAAGGAATACCTGGCAATTGTCTGGCCACTGGACAAGTGGAGGCCTTTCCTTTTTGGGTCAACAGTTCAATGTGGAGACGTATCACAAATTTCTAGAGTGGATCAAGCTTGCGAAGGACCCAAGCGGCGAATTAGCCCCATGGGCGTTGTATTTACAGGAATATGATTTCACGATCGAGCGGGTGCCGGGTTCTAGCAATTGCGTCGCTAATTTTTCTTCTAGACAGCAGATAGGTGACGAAATCTCCAAAGTGACTTTTGGAGTCAACCACTTGATAATAGAGCAGAATCCACAGACACTAATGCGTCTACAGCGCCAGGACAAGGTGGTTGACGCTCTGGCAAGAAGCATTAAGATACCGACAAACACTGAAGATGTAGTGCTGAAAATAATCGCTCCCCAATGGGGAAAAATTGGCTTAAACAGTGCAGGCATATTAACGTGGCAATGTGGCGTTGGTCACTCTCATGAGTTATTCATCCCGAAACAAATGTGGAGGAAATTGTTAGCAGACTGCTGTGAAATGGTACACACAAGATATATCAGGATGTACGATCTGCTGCAACAAACAGCATATTGGTGGAAGGTGAAAAAGGATGTGACGCCATACTTGTTTGCCATCCAACATTGTTAGTTATTGTAAAGTGACAGTGTGAGAGAGGCAGCAGCCCTTACAGCCAATACTAGTCTCCAAAATCGGTGAACTCTGGTACATGGATCTTATGGGCCCGTTTCCACTAAGCACTCGCGGTAACCAATACGTTCTGGTCATGCCAGAACATTTTACCCGTTGAATCGGAGCAACTGGCGTTCCGGATCAAAAGGCATCTATGGTAGGAAACATGGTGATGAAGTACATTATAGCAAACCACAGTGTACCATAGGGGATCTTGACTGATCAGGAACCACGCTTAAAATGCAGTGAGTTTCGAACACGCATATAGCAGGTGGGAATCAAACACATCCTAAAAATACCACATCACACGCAGACAAGTGGCCTAACCGAACGTAACAACCGAACGATCAACGAATGGATGTCAGATAAGGGTGGTGACTGGGAGTCTGCTTTATCACTGGTGTTATTGGCCCACCGTACGTCTGTTCAGGCAAGCACGAAATCTCTGTTTCAATTGATGTACGATAGAACGCCTTGACTTCTGGTGGATCAAGACATTGGAATGTAGTCACAGTACAGCGATTCCACCAGAGAGTTAGTGGTCGAAAGAAGAAGAACCAAACAATCTGGGAGCATCTCAGGCACACACAAAGTAGCAATCGGCAGTTCATCGGTTCGGTAAGGATAGAATGTTCAACTTAGTAGAAAGGGTGATATGTCGAGATCATCGGCACACAAGTGCCAGTGGCCTAGGATCAAGGAAACTTTTGCTCAAATGGAAAGATCAATATTTCGTAATTTCCAAACGGGGCCCAGTATACACAAACAATAGGGACGAAACGAGTGCACATTAGTGGGTTAACAAAGTGGTACAATGTGCCCGCGCGGCATACCAGGAGAAGATCAATAATTTGGGTGGCAATACTGCGTCAATCGGAGAGAAGTCGTCAGCATATGTAAAGAAATCAAGGAACCTCAGAAGGGTATACCAGCCAGCTTCGTTTGTGAGTGGTATAGTGCGTACATTCGGGAACTCAGGAGCAAGTCTCAACGCGAGGTACAACAAAGACCAAAAGCAACCATTTGATTAGCGTGTACACACTATGTGGTGCGTTCCATCAAGGCCAATGAAAATTTACTGCTGCCCATGAGTGTGAATATACGTCATCCATGCAAACGAGTGTACAGGTTCGTGGTCCTGCGTATTAACGTAACCTGTGCGAAATTTTCATGCAGCAAACTTCGCAGGCCAGTCGTCATTTGTGGTCATACCAACAGGCCTACACTTTGTTGATTTGTGTTTACTATCGCATGTACTCCATTTACACCGAAATTATTTGTGGGTTAAACTACACGGTATATCTCAAAGCATCGCATTAAACCAATCATCATTGGGTTCGCTCTATTAAACTGGGTTCTTCGCTCTCTTATTATTTTCACGGGGCAATTAATAAACGTTTCGAATATCCTACTTCTTCAGCTTACTCATTCCTCCATTTCGTGTGACTTCCAGTTGTCATACTTGTTAACCAAAGCACAACTGGTATTAATCCTATGAGTTAGTGAGTTTTGAACAACCGGACAGCGATTTAAACCAGTGGTTGCATCTCTTTTTGGTTCCCCCTCAACACGATGTGTACGATGAATACAGAACATTCAAAGATTTAAAAGGACTGGTCATATGCAAGTGACATTCTGAATACCCTCCTTGCTCCATGTATTACCAACACGTTGCAGAATTAAGGTCTGGCCGCCATACGCCTGTTGAATTTTTCATGTACACTGTATGCTCAGCGGCTGGATAAGGTATGTTGTTAACATCGATGTTTGAACATGGTCCCGTCTTCTTCTATCGAATTCGCAATGTTCAGCACAATACTCTATCCTTAAACGTTAGACTGAGAGTTTGTGTAAAATTAACTAATGAATCTAGTCACTTGGTAACAGGGAATAAAGTTTACATGTGGAGCAGCAACGAAGTGGTTATTATCTAGGTGCGACAACATTGCGTAGTTATTCCATCGGTTGACAAAGAAACCCCTCGATGTTGCGTGAATTTGTGTAGAGTCTGTGACCACTGTTGTACGGTGTTTTATAAAGTGAAAAAACCTGTAACACGAGTAATCAATAAACATTTTAGCGTTCTTTAACATCTGCTAACTTCCCACCTCAGCTAACTATTATCACTGAAATCAAAAACTCACCATACAAGTTTCGGTTGCTACAAATAATTATTACTGTTAAGTCTTATCACATTTACACATACATTTGTACTCGCAAGATTAGTTTGCATGCAGAAAATTGCCCTCCCTTGCATGAATGAGGTGTGTTTATACAGATTGTGTCTACGATTACAAGTCCAGTGCTCTTTCGGTCGCCGTGAACTATGTTGTTAAAATCTGATGTGATCACACACAAACACTAGGAAACATTTCGCTTGTGGATGACGCTATCTGTACCAGCTGCATCACTGTTCACTTTGAGGGTTGAGTGTTCCCTTTGGTTTTAAAGGTACACACAAATGCATACATGTTATCGATTTATAATGTCAACTTGTTTATACAAATGGGAATTGCAGTTGAAACTGAACTAAATGGAAAATTCGTGGTCCACGAAATACTTCGGCCTCTTTCATGTTGGAATTTGTATGCTATGACACTTACTTAAAATTTTTTACCTTGGGCTGCTTGAAGTTCATTTGTATTCGAGTAAAATGCCTTGTTTCGAGTGCATTTTATAGATATCGGTACTGAATAATTCCGTTTGAACGCCATTTTGCGACTGTGCAGTGGCTCAAAAATAGGTCGGCATTTGCAAATCACATTGGAAAATTACTGAAGAGCTAGGCAGACTTTGCCAAAACACAAGTAAGTTGGACAAGATTGTCTGCGCTTCTGTAGATCGGGTGAAGGGATTCAACTCGTCTCTGAGTTAATTTGGTAGGCTTTCTGATATCACTTGCAGAGGAAGCTTGGTGGATTCTAACATACTGCGCTGGGACAAAATCCCCGACTAGAAGCCTGTGTGTTCACCGATTCGTGTGCACAGAAGAGAGCTTCAAGCTAATAACCACCACGAGTTTTCATACCCTTGTGCTGAATAGCACCCCATGTATTTTGATGTTCATCTCTGTCTATTTACACTGAAGGGCTCTACAACATAGGTCGCTGTGTCAGAGTTGGAAACGATATTCTATAGCATCGGTTTTAACTATCAAGCTCTCATCAGATTACCTCAACGCATTACCTAGTGCTGTGGGGCAGTCAGCGATCTTCCACTGAGTCCCACGTAAGAGAGACATCAACAGAACATTTCCACCTTACCTAAGCTGTAACTTGCAGAGTTGTAATGTTGTTATCTTACTGCACGGATGTTGACCACTGCAGAGAAAATGGATATAAACAGGAGATGATCTCGTTTGTTATGAATGGTGGTTGCTGTAACTGTGCGTATGTTTACAACACTTGGCTGTAACCAGAAGAACGGAACTTTATTTTCAAGGACACTCTGTCTGCTTAAATAGAGCTAGTGAGTTAAGTGAAGCACACGAAGTTCCGTATCCACCTATGAGAAGCGCGCCAGTGTACTACGAACACCAGTGGTTCTGGGATAGAACCGGAAACGTAACCGATAGAATACAATAGATTTCCTTTTTGAACGGAACTAACGTCTTTATATCGTTCCGATCTGGACCACTGGAAGCCCGTAAGACATGAAAGAGACTCGTGGAGTGAAAATGGGTGTACTGTACTTTACCTTCTCCTCGGTGCTTCTTACGTGGATTTCAAAAGGGCGCTATTTGACGCAATTAGGTGCGGATAACCTTGCAAAGTAACAGCAGCCTGGGATTCCACTTAGTCCTCTCCTGGGTGAAGTGATTTTGACCGTCAGTTGGTGCAGTGAATCGTTTCCGTCTCACGAATTGTTCTAGGATTTGTTGTTTAAGCATTGTTGAATCTTCTTCATTAAACGCCTGTTTCAACAAGTAAAATAGCTCATAGACAAGCACGTGCACATCATCACTTTTACGTTAATACTACGCACTCACACCTGCAAAAGGACAAATCCATTAGCTGTTGTGGCTTTGTCACAGTTTCAGGCAATGGATCTTACGGAAACTTGAATTCTATGATGATATCAAGTATACTATATAAAACTGCTGAGAGCATTTGTCTGTATGTAATAGTGTCACGGTACCCACTAATTCTACTCAATTCGTGCAAATAAAATGGCACATTCTGGACGGAGTCAACTTTAATGTCCCAAATATATTATAAAATGGTTGCGTCTGAAGCCTAAGGACCACATCGAATCCTTCTTCGTCAACGCTGATTTGGTAGCTTTCATCGCGGATTTTGACGTGCTCGCCAAAATTGTAACACGCGTGCTTGGTGGAAGATTATTAGCCCAATCAAAATTGCAATGAGACAAGTAACGAAACTAACGGTTGATGGGGATCGGGGCCTGTTAACAGTGTTCCAGTAAGTGAATAGTTAATCAACAAGCTCAGCTGCACTTTCCACAACAAAGCTGTGACTTAATATTAACAGGCTGATAATTCTAACGATTCAACGCACCCGTGTCTGATCACGTTTATAGGAAATCATCAAATAATTTTAGTGTCTTCAATACCTCGAACAATAGCCCACAAAATTTGAGCAGACATGTATGAGCACGCAGTTTTGTATGATTTATTGAATACATGTGACGTTTTGTCTCCTACACACCGTTTAGCACACATTTTGGTTATATACTTGCATGTAAACTCGCTGTACAAACTCGTGCTGTCAAACCACTAAGTACGACACTGATGTTGAATGTTCATAAAATATCTGAGTGCAAAATATTTTGGCGTTTTGACTACTGTTGAAGTAGAATCAGCGTCAAACTTTCTATTCATCTAGGTTTAACGAATATATTGTTTTGCTTTGTGGATTATGCTTTCGTGTTGTGTAACATGCTGTCAGTGAGCGCGCTCATATGTACTGCTTCCGAACGGCAATCCTACAGTTAAACGTAAGTAAACCATGTCGAGGAGGCCCCATATTCGATGAACTTGTCTGGCTTAAAGCGTTCCAACCAATCGGTGTGCAATTTTTGATGCTAACTATGTTGAACCACAGCTTACCGCTAACTAAGTAAGATTGATAATGTCCTACTGTTTTCCTTTTTAGTTCCTCTATTCGCCGTTATTCATAGCGGGAAAGATAAATGTGCAAAATATGAACGTTTAGTTGATAAAGAAGTGGACAAACTTGTAAATTGTAATATCTTTACATGACTTGTAGGTATCGAGTTAAGTAGAAAGCTGAGTCTTCTTATGACGGTTACCACGAGAATGTTGCCCAAGATTCGGATATTTGGGTTGCAGTGTCAGTTGTAACGTGAACTGGCTCGGCGAGCATTCTGTTGGGCACCGTCAAATTGTTTAGTGTTCGGAAAAAAGGAGATAGGTTACATACCTTACACTTCAAAGGGTTTGGTTCCATAAAATTTGCATGACTATGTATAGCCTGTGTGAAGCCAAACTGTTCACACCAAGACAAAAATTGTCTTGGCCAGGTGAGCTTGAGTCCGCGACTGTGTGGGGACACAGATAATCAATTCAATGGCTATGGTATATCCCCGTAACTGGATCAGTTAACACAGTCAGTTATAGACTGGCACAGTAAACTCAGTTGAATGTTACTCAGGGTACTATAGATGAATTGATGTGCAGTATGCCTCTCAGTAGGTTTTGGTGTTTTCCTTAGTTATTTGCCAGCTTATTGTGACACTAACAATGCGTGCCGCTTTTGGGGTTGAATATAGGTGTGTCAGTGAGAGAATCGATGTTTTCATTCGTGCGAGCACAACAAGCAGTGATCACGGCTGTTAGTCTTTGTTGAACGAGGACTACCTATTGACAGTAAACGCACCTATAACGTCCTCCAGAGAGAGAACACCCTTTAGAATGATCATTTATGGAGCCCCTCAGAATGTCTAGTAGCAGGATGGACTGTCTGATAAATACTACCTTGACACAAAGACTTTTCAACCTGCCGAAGTTCAACTAGGTAGTGATTAGTTAACATCTCCGTGCTGGCTACCCGGAAGTACCACGTTACCTCTCAACAGTATTGGACACGGGTACAACTCGTTTATCCAAACGAGACCAATGACGAGATAGACAAGACATTGTACAACATTTCCAACCTAACCTGGTGGGTTCACAATGAGTAACACAGTTGTTTCACAACGGTAAAATTTACATAGCTCAGTGAAGCTGTGTACTAATGATGTCCACCTCTACCTATCCATCGTTTTAACGGTGAAAGATGTCGAGGCTGGTATACTACTGGCCAGTTTGCTTATACTCACTCCCAAGCACAGTTTCTTTGAGCCAACTTGTTCGCCACTTTTCGGAATCACAAACAAAGCAAAACAATATTGGTGACGCTACCTCTGAAATGCAAACGAGTCCGGGGGAAAACAGAAACGAAACTACTGGAACGGCAGAAATGTCGCTTCTGTTAAAACAAGTTGGACTGTCAGCATATTAAAAATCTACGAAGAATTGAAAGGCTTCTATCCTAGTTCCAGCCTTATAACATCGAAAGTAATCGTGAAGCCAGATTCATAGGGAAATCTCGTGTTGAAGACGGTAACTTCCTTGAGATAAATCCGGACATTAAGGAGAAAACCGTAGGGCCAGTATGCACTACGACCTCGTGAGGACCTTCTTCCGAAATTACTGATGCTAAAAAGGAAACTATTATATCGAATTTTCGAATTTGAATATGTGAAAATTCGACCTCATACTGTTCATCTCAGTTGTTTGTGTGCACGTTTAACCTCTCTTGTTGTTGGCAGTTATATGGACCTTGACCCACTCGTTTTTGTTCAAACCTGTCAATCTGGTCGTCATGTGAATAGCCAGTTGCCTGTTGTAATTTGTTCGGGTGATGTGTACATCACCATTTTTACAGCTTAGTTCATTTTCGTCGTTTTCAACAGCTTGACTGTACGGATAGACTGTGTTGTGTGTTGAGTGATTACACTTCATCTTTGACCTTTTCCGGGTCATTCTTAATCCATTTTCTGTAGACAATCTGTAGGGCGAAATAACTGCGACTGCCTATTTATTCGTTTTTATTTTGGTAAATATACTGTGACATTGTGGTCCATTCTTGTT
>QNGE01001826.1:0-47334 GCA_008508345.1 Paragonimus westermani
CAACAGTAGCTTTCAGGCTAACAAATCTATCAACACAGCCCAGTGTTATTCCTGAGATCACAAGCAAATCAGATTGAATTTTGTCGACTAACGTGTGCAACTCTGTTAAGAATGCACGGGCGAAATTTTATCTACAAAGTGCTGCTCACTGAATTACAGCTCCCTACACACTGTGTCAATTATCGACACCATAAATGACATTCACTTCCTCTGGAGCGCCAAAAGCCTAGAGTCATTTGGCAGTAACTTTTATGAGTTAACAATTGATCATAAAAGTTCCGACATTTGTATTATGCCTCCTCTGGGTTATTCCATTAAATTATCCCTCTGCAAATGTGCTTGCGGCCAGTCAGCGAAACCGTTTTATTGTATTGCATTCAATTCATATCGATTAATTCGGTCCCGGATATTTCCACCGGAGCTTTACGCCTCCCAGACACTTCATCGGGACAATGCCAGTAGCAGTGGAGAAACATCACGTCTAGCCATGATCTTAGAAAATAGTAGAATTACATAAGTTGTTAACTTTGTTGAACCGATGTCAGCTGACTCCTACCATCTGTCATTGATCAAAACATTGTTCGCAAAATTCGACAATATCTGTAACTTCTACTTGATAAAAACTTCTAACCGTAGAATCTTCAATTTTAGGTTCCAAGGTGGTTATTACTTCTGCTCTCAAGATGATTAGACAGCGTGATCATCCACCATAGACGAATCTGCCTCGGTACTCAGATATGGTAATCCGTTTGCGACCAAACTGAATCCAACGCATCTGACTCATTAAAACGTAGTCAAAGTTCAGTATCCGACTGTGATGAACAAAAATGGTTTTGGCGTCTGTTCCGCGGAAAAATCCAGAATTTATATGAGTAAACGATTAGAAATCAAACGTAGTTATCACTTCATTGATATTCTCTGAGCATAAATTCTGTGAACCATATATATGAGCGATGACCTCAGTCGATGTGTCACTGTTGGTGAGTGCACGATAGAAAGTCAGTCAGTAACCTTCAAGTTGGGTTATGTATGCCTTCTGTTGATTTGCTGGCTTTCCGGCTCTTATTAATTACCGCGCAGAAGGCAAGAGTTAAAGAACACAACATTTTCTTATTCGGCTTTCTTGTTCAGCAGATTGTTTTCCAGTCGTTTACAAAGCTAGTATAACCCCGGACCAAAATCTTGGGTATATTGTGTAAACCAGTGTCCCTCCAAATTGCGTCCAGGGATAAAGATGGATGCATATCGACTAGACACGCTGAGTAAATAGGTAACTGTCAATGAATACCACAGTAACCTTCAACGTTACGTAAACTCAGAAAACGACGTTGGATCACAACTACAGTGAGATGTTCACCTATAAACGATACTGACAGCGGTAGCGTCAAGTGACTTCGTCAACCAAACAGAAAGCAGCTGAACAATGAACTTCCTTAGACCCTGGACACGGAATAAAAGAGATGGTTGAAGATTAGAAAACGAGTTAAGAGTACTACTCCTTCACTTGGATGTTCGTCAGTTATCAACCCAGTGATCACTGCCCGAGAGGGGTGAGTGCAGTCACTGTTGTATCTGTTCAAGGTTTCATTAATTGGGGTTAACCTTGCTCGTTGGTCTACGCTTCGATCAATCAATAATTGCAGTTGCTAATATAGTAGGCACGGAAAGTTTGCCATAACACCTCGTTTATTTTTTAATTTTTGAAGAACCCGTTTGCTATTCCCACAACTCTGAATAAACACATACGGAATGTCAGTTTAGCTTTGATTGCACCGCAGAAACATTTATCGATCATCCACCTAGGGTTCGCCTACAAATTGGAAACCAAACACCATGACATCCGAGACGGCTGACAAAAGTGTTTGCAAGCACTTAGTCATTATGCCTACTAGCGGACTGCCATAGCAAACTTGGATCCGAGCAATACTGTGCACACCAAGCACTCGAGCCCACTATCCTATAACAAGTGTCAGCATAGCAGGTCGGAACAAACTGACAATCCAACAACTTTGAGGCCAGAACTAACAGTCTCCGTCTCCCATATGACATGAATGTTTGTGAATCACTTTCCTTTGTCATGGTGAACTTCAGTACATGGTGCTAATCAGACCTAGCAGAGTTGAATCGGCTGTCCATCATTTCGTTCTTGGTAATTGAGGCCAAGCTACACACTACGCAATTGGTTGTGTAACACGTGACGACCTTCTAAGATTTATTTTCAAATGAACGCATTCCACTTTCGTATACGTCTACAATGTAAGACCAATGACGCAGTGATTAATATAGCTGCCTCGCGGATGCATGGACGGAGTGCAAGTTCGGGCCTTGGCAAGTATATATCCGATCGGTGAGTTCTAGCAAAAACGGAACTCGAATATATAGTTCCTGAGCAGTTAGAAGAGTAATTGGCATGTAGCGGACAAATCACTAGACTCAGCTAACCAAGATGCTTGTCCAGAAATTTTCAGAGATTATTAGTGCATTTTGAGGAACAAAGATGATTCGGATGTGTGAGACTAGACAGCTCGGTGTTATGTGATAAACAAAACGTCACACAGACCGTTTTTGTAATGAATAACGACTCAAGTAATCGTCAGCGCTTGCAATGTCCAAAAGTAAACGTTAATAAGTTCAACTCAATGATCTGCGTCCGTGGAAACAGTCATGTCGGTCGCTGGATTGGAAGCCAAGCTTAATGTCCGTGTTAACATTCCCCAACCCGGCTGTATCAGAATGACCAAGTCGTTCAGCACGACCATTTTTAATAGATATGGTTTACTCAAACGGTTAACGTGTTTATTCTAACTCAGCGAGCATAGCTCACCTACTCTAGGACAGTGCGATGTCTAATTGCAGAACAACGTGCAAACGACCGGTAATTTGATTTATTGGTGATGTCTCGCCTTGTGGTTATGAAAAGAAACCGAAGTGGGACGTGTTTACAACATCCCAATCCGACAGACACCAAAATCAGATGGACACTCATCCAGCATCAAAGGTATGAATAGGATGTAAAATACTGCCGGTACTCTACTCGACGGATAGGTGTCAGAGACTATTCGTAGGGTCATAAGTAAAGTGGGCATCAGCGCGGATTGTCGAAAGAGAACGACATTGTGTATCATCTTGGTGCACCTTAAGGACCCCTGGCCTGTTGAAAAAACTGGTAATTGTGTGAATGGAATAAAATGCGAGAACTATATTTAGAACTGTATTGAACAGACGACATAAGAAATAATAACCGGTGTAAATGAGCACTGAAGGATCATTAAAAAAACGCTCACAAATCAACTGCAGTATCAAGCCATGATCAGAGTTTCTGCAATCGGTGGTTACGCGCTAGACACAGGTCGTGTCGTTGATCACGAAAATGTCGAGGTAATTAGACGACAGCTTAGAACTACACAACAGGGCTTCATTGCAGAAGCCATTTAAATAGCAAAGAGAAAACTGACACTCTGACTGTCCTGTCTGACAGACCATGTTGAGTACACTCCTGTCTAGCTATTGACGTGCCCGGATCTGCTCTAGTTGGCAATTCAGTTTTGCTATTGAACTCTTGTCCGCGTAGACTTGATCTATATCCTAGTACCCTCTGCTTCTTCTAGTTACTTACGTCTAACTTGCTATATATACCACCGTAAGTGGTTCATCTGGTCTGAAGAATTTTCTGCGTCAAAAGTGAAACGTCAGTCAGATTACCGAGTGTTCACGGGTAGTTCTGATAATGTGAATATTCCAACAAAGTGCGATGTCTACTTATGGTCGCAGACAAAGCTGTCGTATTATACCTGTATAACCTGCCTCTCGTGGTTCTCAAATCTTAGATCTAGGATTTGGAACAGTGTCAGCCGAATCAAAATCATCCTCCAAACAGCGCCGAAATTGCAACATGAAACAACCAACGTCTAGCTTTAAAGATGCAACCAATAAATATATTTAGGGTAAAGGGATGTAGTGAAAAATCAATGAGTATCACTCTGGACACAGCTTCTTACAAGATGAACTCCAGACCATTCATTGACCCGGTAAATGTGGCTCATCAGAAGTATGTAGTCAAGCAATCAGTCAAAGCCTCTTTATATGTGGTGTGCGAGTATGTTGACCTCAAATCAAAGTATGCAAGCCTTTTCATCTGGTGTTTTCATCTCCTATGATAGATCTGCACACGTAGTTCAATAACTTTTGCAGGCGATATGGTAACAACTGTCCAGTCGACAACTGACGGTGACTGTGACTCCTGGGAGACTTCGTTTGATTGAAAATTATCAATTCGCGTCATCCTGTCATGAAAAGTTGTGAGTATGGACATTACTCGAACTAGGTCCTAAACAGCTTTCAGATATAGAGGTTTCCTTATGCATGGCGTGAGAATACAGAATACAGACTATCCCTATTTTCAGAAGAGGCTGGTTACTACCAAGTACATTCGAGCTGCTTCATCCCTGAGGCAATTCATCTGGAACAAACTAGTCACAAGTATATTTCGTTTTCGGTCGAGCCATTCTGGGACGGTTCATTCTGAATAAATCCCACTCGTGTTTATTTCATCTTAAGACAAATCATCCAAAGAACTAATTACGTCTGAGACATTCCACTCTAACCTAGAACACTGACATATATATATATTGCTGGCAGTTAGAAGTTTGTACAACCGCATACTTGAAGTTCACCGCTGAATAGATTTCTAATCTATTTACAGGATAGATAAATCTGAAACGATGACGCTGTGATGTGCGCTCATAATTATGATGTCATTAGGAACCAGCGTACCAGATAATCTAAAACTCCCTCAGTGTTAAGAATGTGCAAGCTTGTGCACACGATGAAGCAAATGTTTATTCACACGATAACGAAAGTAATGATCGAAAGATTGGAAGTAACTGGTTGATGCGCATACACGTAGTTTGTTTGCAATATCCGTGAAGCAATATTGAGTAACATGCCTGCTGGCATATCTGGTTCACGGCAGAGCGACTGGTTTCAGTAGTAATCCAAAACCAGTCTTTCTCCAAGTGAACTATCTAGGACTTAATTTTTCCGGGATGAATAGATCAGTGAAGGAGGTACTCGTTGGAAGACCTTTATCAGTAATAAATTTCCATGACGATGTCTTTTCCGGAAGGATTGATTAAGGTGTGTCGCTACGACAGATTGTTAAAAAGGGAACAGCGTACACCATTGTAATAATCTCTAATCGCTCAGTGCACGGATAGTTTGGCGTTGCTGTTAAAAACGAACCAGAATGTTGTCTGAGTACCAGACAGCGTAGTTTGTTGGTCGCTTATTTAGGGCGTTTGATCAAGATACCAGTTAAGTGGATTGTCATCGGCCTCAAGTCAGATGACACATGTTCGTAACGCTTCACCTGGATGTGAGCTATCCCCAAAAGATGAACTTCATTTGAAATCAAGAAAGTGGGAAGTGAAAACGCGAACTTTAATGTGATGATCAATCTGGTCAGCGCTCACCAATTTTATCCTGTCTAGTCGATCTAGTTCCCACTGATGTTCAATTATTAACGAGTCACCGCGTGGTCTCCAGCCTTTGAGGTTCTCCTCACCCCGTACGTACATCAAACTGCTGTCCATAACTGGCCTGGTGCGGTGTCCGTTATCTGTACGTGAAGTGGAAAATTTCACAAATCGAACGGCATTGTTTAATTTAGACTATTCAGATTATTCATCGACAAATAAGTAACTTGATTTACCAAATAACGTCCACTGTCTGCATAGAAAAGTCATTCATCTAAAATAAACCATTAGGCAGAATAGTTTGAGTTGTGTAGTTACATGAATTTTGCACGCTGGAAATAGCCTGACAGTGTTCACCTGTCCGAAGTACCCATTTGGTGCGTAACCATGAATCCACTAGGACGGAACAGTCTACAGTAGCTGACGAGGTAAAAGTTCGCCACTAATCAATTCATCACACTCAGATTTTGACTACGTTCATCACAGCTTCGGTAACATATTGTGAGACATAACAAGCTGTCTAAAAAATTGCCCACCCACAATTGTTCGTGAGTAGCTTTTGTGATAACCGGTACTCTTCAAGATAGTCACGCCAACTGATCCAGTTACGCAAAGGCGTTTTAGACAGATGGCCGCTGAAGAGGTTTTCACTACGGACAAATTAAACATCCAGTTTATATGATAATAACTTGTGTGCATGTTTTTTTTGTATCCAAAACCAATATTGTTTTATTTGTGCGCATTAACCTTCTATTATCGACGCGTAAGGTTTCTGGGGCCGATTCTTCCTTGACCACCGCAGTTCAACCGTCCGTCATGGCAATGATATGTCTTATTGACGGGTTTCAGCAGGTGCAAATTTCAACGTTTAGTTAGTCTTTTGGAAAACGGATGGCCTGAAAGACTAAGTGACTCCAAAAAGAGCGATCAAACTTCAGTGTTGCTCAGGTTAATTTACCCAAATGTTCAGACATTTATCAGCGAAAGAATGGGCACTCATGAATTTCATCGATTTCTCTGATTCTAACGTTTATCTACTGATTTATGTTGCTTCCTTTTGAGGGGATTGTAAAATTAGACCTGTGTTGACAAGTTACTGTTACAAGGCGTTTTGAAGTGATCATTTGATCATACCTACGAATCTGTTAGGACACTGTTGTGGGACATGAAACCAGTCCTTAATGACCGGTACGAATGCTAACACTATAGTGAAGATCCAAGCCACATTGTATTGACCCAACCAACTTGGTGTAAAGTTACACTCATGGGTTGAGAAAATATGGTACAAGGAAACAAAATCCCGAGGTTTCCATTTCCGTCTCAAACACAAGACGGGATTTTTGAAACGGTTACCTTATCCTAACTTCGGTTGTGTCTGGCCTTCACGTTCGGGCATAGTGGACGATATGCTTTTACAGGCTGAGTATAAAGAACAAAACAAGTGCGAACGCTGTAAAAGGAATTTTGTTCAGTGAATATTCTTACTTTCAACTCAAGCGATGAGGCAAACTCACACTTACAAGCAGCTTCTCTGGTCTGATCACCGACTAGTCAGAGAAACCGAACACGTGATGCACACAGCCTTGTTCTGGTGAGATCCTACTGATAAGTGGTCATTATGGGTAAAATGAGTTGATGCATCCTTGATAACTTGGAGAAGACCAACAAAAATCACTTCACTATGAGGATTGGAGTGCGATGTAACAAGCAGTTTTTGCGGCTGGTGCAAGCACCCCCCACCAAATCAAACAGCCGTCCCAGATGAGCCTGAATGACGTACCCTCTGCATAGATGGAGGTTTCTGCAGCCATTGCTTTAGATTGTAATTTCGGTTTTGGACCTTTATTCGAATACAAGTAATTGTCAATTCGAGACAGCTCGGTTTGTCATTTTCCGTGCAGCCAACTATATTATTTGACGTAGAAGTCACTTTTAAATTTCAGTAGTATAGTTCTGTCGACTGCTCTCAGATTTATGCTCGTCGAGCTCACTATTTAAAACTATAAGAACTGTGCAAAACGTAATTGATAGACAAAATATTAACAGTAACAATTTGCGATCGATTCACTCACAATCCGGCTAATCTTATCCTCTAGCATTAATTAACCTTCTGAATTGTTACAAGTGGTCTCCGACTATTGTCTGATGCGCCGTGTTCAAGAAGAAAACTAAAATCCCTTTCGCCCCATCGACTTCCTCGTAGCACAGAGTTCGGTATAAGCGCTTTCATTCCCACTGTTTTTGGTCGATTACTTCCGCACAGATAATCTAGGCGACCTACCCGATAGTAGAAGGCTGCAACTCTTCCAATCAGTCTCACGAAGGGAACCCGATTGACACGACTCCAGTTAACTCAACTATCGATGAATTCACCTGAGGGAATTATCCTGCAGTTGGTGGCCATTACTGGCTTTAGTGAAACGATCGCTAATGTGAAAGACCTGATCCCATTATCGGATCACTAGCGATACCTAAGGACGGAACTGGACATTGCCTCAACACCACTCGGGCTCGACATGACGATTATCAACCAACGGAATATTGTCAACCTGGTCGTCAAATCACATATGAGACATGAACGCGTGACCCTGCGTAAGAACCAAGTGTGTGTCTGTAACCATACTTTTTAGACTTTCGGGTCCGGGACATTAATACGTTCTTTCGGAACTTATCATTACTGGAAATGTCGTGCATCAGTTATCCACGGAAAGCGAGTAATGATCTCTTGGATAACGCATGTTATGCCCCTCGCACACTCCAACAACCTGGTTCATCCAACGTGACCATCTGTTACACAAGTTTGTCTACTCGTTGAACGCCTGATACTAAAACAGAGTAGTCGGTTCGATGCGACACCTAAGATCCGACTCCTCTGAAACACTTGGCTGGCATTTTGTCACACCAATCGCCTGTTGAACAGTAGTGATGGCTTCGCTAAGGTAATTACTCTCTCCTTGGTTTCTTTTGCCAAATAGGAGATGATTTCTTCGGAAAAACTACGCCGTGGAGAGGTTATTACACTTCACGCCTTTGAAATGTTCATCACATTCAAAATCTGTGTCTGTCATTTGACAACGCGTCTCATAGTTCAGCAAACTGAAGTAAGTGTAGGCCAACATCCACAGAGGGCGCGAAGGACGATATGCACCTTTATTGGCAATTGGTACGATACTGATCAACCATCTGGTCAGCCCAAGGATCCTGGTTAGCATTATCTAGCCAACGCTAGATACACATGGCATGCAGGTGTTGTGGTGAGGAGCAGGTCGTGAGTAGTAAGTAGTGTGGCCCAGCCATGTGAAATTATTCACGGCGCTGGTGACACATTGCTCCATAAAAATCGCTTCGAAGACTTTTCAGGCCGTGCTGGATTAACCGCGACCCTCACCATCGATCTCCTTCGTCAAGACTAGTCACGACTAGTCGTGATGAGTCCCCCCAATCACAGCGCTAGTTCCAGCAGCCTCCTCTTGGCGAAAACTACTGATTTGCATTCATTTGCGTCACAGTTGCTAATTAGTCGGTTCTGCACTCTTTCTCACATGATTAACATCCCCTGGACCATCGGAAATTAATGTGTATCCATGTGAGTTCGAGTCTTCTCATGTATATTGGGAACAGTACAATGACACTTGTAACTATGTATGGCCATCAAGTGCACCCTAAACACCGTGTATAGAAACCACCTCGATATAATATATTCCGTACATATATATATATATATATACATATTTTATTAGCGGAATGCTTTCGCTTTTGTAAAACGATGGTTTTGTCATCTGTTCACTATCGTCCAGACAATTAAGTACAGACATATAAAGGCCAGTCTGCAGCATCGTACCCTTCAGTTCACGGACAGCCCCGTCTACACAGTGCTAACAAAGTAACAAAGGTCCAGACAATTACGATACGTCCCGGAAGTCTAGACCAGTCAACACAATTTGGAGTCTAACCCAATAGGTATACCCAACCGGCACGCCTCCTAACCGGATCGTATGAGCGAACGGGTATAGCATACTGCTGCACCCACCCTCACATCACCTAGCTGTGGGTAGGGTGGGAGTGTATGCGCATTTCCATTAATATCACTTGGCGTCATTTTCCCAAAGTGCTGGCTACCACAGCCCACGGTCGGTAAAACCTGGCTATTCGTAAAAGTCTCTGTAACCGATTCAGTGCTTGAAAGACAATGATAGACTGAAAACCAGCATGTGCTGGCGGGCACGAATGGACAAACTGAAAATACGATATTTCTCTGGCGGATTATGCCACCACGATAGCTTTTTGACCAAGTGACATATAACGAAAGCAGTGCTCGTGAACGAAACAGAGCTCTAAATCAGCAATATACTGATCAGTATTGTGTTTTTAGGCATATCGCGCCAATTGTGGACTATGGAGTAACGTAAGCCAAGCTGTGAAAACAACAAGCGTCGCTTGACACCACACTTTCTTTAGCCTCATCACTGAGATGTGTCGTTCTGCTTCCTGAAAGGCATTTCTTGTTTGACCTTTCTGTCCATGCCTTGATGAAGGAAACTGTTTGCGTTATCTAGATCGGCGTGAACAGATCGTTCAAAAATACTGCACAGTTTGAGGTGTTTTGTTTTTTGGAAGCCTCTTTCGTCCTGAAAAACGATGTGTCCAGGATTGGAAGGCCGTTTGGTTTGGGTCGAAACTAAACATTCGGAAACTGACTTCTTTGAGGCTGAAGGACTGTAAGCGTAAATTTTTCTGTTGGCGGCTTACAATCTATACATTTATTTCATTGGAGGCACGTGAGTCATTTGGGCCTTAAGGTGAAAATACGTCCTAATCCCATCCATTAACAGCCAACTTGATTGTAGTTTCATCGGCATGTTGTGCCCGTTCGCTCACCTGACTAAGTTAAAAGGCGTACCAGGTGAGTACGCCACTTAGTTTAGACTCCAGATTTTGTTGCCGGGTTCATATTTCTAGAAAGAACTGTAATTCTATCAAATTCCACTGCCTGTAGCGTTTCATTTGTCTGTAGAGTGCCGATTTTTGTTCCGGTCTTGGAAGTGAGAGCATCCGGCTGTGAAGCTGAGAATCGATCGATAATCTATATTGGTACGTTCCGGCATAACTGTCTACGAAATTTGAGTACTGTTGCTATTACACACTACCATAATAGATGTGATAGTATTGAGTGCATCGAATATGCACACCATCTGGACAAAGCAATACAAGTGAAGTTGACAGGTTAGCAAAGAAATCTCTTCGGATATGAAGTAGAAAATTTTACAAAATCACAGAAATTCAGCTTGTTCCCCTGGCAGTAGTTCACCTTGCCTCCTGGTTCTCCCACCGTCTGTTTCGTACAATTACTTTGTTTCCCACAATGTCTCGTATACGGTGTATGCATTACGAGGTTTCTCAATGTCACAAGTGTACGTATACATGGGGTCTGATTCAATATAGGAGATCAACATCTTCTGTAGAGTTTCTGATATAGACCATCGCTTCCAAGGTTTCGGACGAAACAACCTTAATTATAGACTTTTCGCATCTACAGTCGTTGGCATTGCCTATATTTTCTAACCGCAGAACCTAATTATTGCTTGAGTTGCTACACTGTTCAAAATATACACTTCTTGGAGGTTGTGCAATGCGCCACGATTTAATTCCTGGCCGGGACATTGATATACAATTGTGGTGGGTTCAGGGTAAAACGCACCTTGATTGCAACATTCGTTTACAAAGCACGCTGACTGGAAAGCCTCTATGGATGCAAAACCTGTGATTGGCTGTGAGCTTACTCACATCGTAGGTTTTCCACGAAGCTCTAAAATTTTTAGTTTGCCCTGTGTAAGTAATTGCTTAAAGTGTGTATCCAAATTGCCTAATTCTCGGTTTTGTCCCCCTCGTTGTTGATTTTTACTCGTACACTAAAACACTTGTCGCCGTCCATCTCTCACAGCCTCTTCTACATGTATGAATATAGATTTTGTACTGTCATCAATCAATGGATTGACCAGACTAATTTCATTGTACTTCCTGGACCGCTGCTTGTCCGTTCTTTGCATCTAAAATTGCTTATTTAACTCTCTGGTGGCCTCTTACAGCCAGCCGTATCTTGCCCTGCAAAGCATAACAGTTTGGAATCGTTTCTTCCCATTCATCTTACTGTTTGTATCAACAGTGTTCGGTGACTTCTGTTGATTCTGCTATGCTTTACAGTTGATTATATATGTCGCACAGCTTCCGATGGAAAAACGTACGTTAGTAATGAGAACAGACATTATGTTTAATTTTCACACGTACGGTAACAAAGCATAGAATGAAGCCTTGTGAATGCCGGGTTGACCTATGATGAGTAGGCCAAGAAAGGGCGCATAAATTAGCTATGAGTCCGAGGCGGAACGGTTTCAAAAATTGTGGTCAAAGCAGCGAAATTCGAAAAATAATATGTCGAAAACCTATTTTAATCACGTTACGGTCAAATGTCTGTTTTGGAGGGTATTGCCATGCTATACCACAAAGTGAATAGGGATGAATAGGCTTGATTCTCAAGCACAGAACAACTGCCAAGCCGTTGGTCCTGACTCATAGATATCAATAAACTGGGTTAAAATGGACGGGCGAATGTCGAATGGGGTGCTTTCTGTCGAGGATAGTCAAGAGAACCGTTCACTGGGATTATTGTTAAATGCAACTATTGTTCAATCTGAAACTTCCAGAAATCATTGTTTAGCCAATCAGCTGATTAGTGCTTTCAGCAACTCATAACTTCAAGTGGAATTGTGTGGAACTAACTGAGCGGGACGGTAAAACCACTCACATGCAACTCACCTCGTGTGACCCATGGTCGTCTGAGGAGAAGCTCATAGACAGCGCTCACACGGGACGTCTGCGCTACTCGACAGAATGAGGTCCAGAGTGACTGAACTGATCTAAGCAGGGCATTGGTTGGATTATGTGTTAAGCGTGGACTGTCAGGTTAAAGAAGCCAACATGGAAGGAAACTGTGAATTCTGGAGTGTTTAAAACTCTCATAGATTGAACAGACAGATACACTTGCAGTTAGCACTTTCAGACTGACATTCGTAACGACAAGTGACGTGGACAAATAACAGGTCTCACGCTCAGCCAAAGCACACCGAAACAAACACCTTCATGTGTACACTGACAGAAATGCTTAGCAACAGCGGATGATGATAGATACCTATTCCAGCAAACATTAGGCAAAAACATTATTCAAAGAGTTCCACGAAATTTGTTCAGCTAGCCACATTTTTTAAAGTTGCCATAGTAACGGTTGCCAGTGTAAACAGAAAACGAAGATCTGAACCGTCTTCCACCACCCCCTATTTCACTAACATTTCTGAACGAAATGACTGAATCACATCCGAACAAAATTTAGTCCACAGTTTCTTCATAAATTGCTGCCAGCTCGATCGCCAATGCGTCAGCCCGATTAGCCAAAAATATTGCGAGAAACCGTTAATATACATACGAACAGCGTCTAGGGTTCAGCCCCCACGGTGACTTTGTGCAGTCGTGTGTGGTACACAGCCCGAGATTTCCATGCACCTTCAAGTCACCTTCTGCTGTCTCAGTATTAACCTTCTGAGGCACATTCAAAACTTGCTCAGCGAGTTAGAAGAAATATATAGGTTATGGTTTAAGCCGGTCAATTTGATAAACCTTTGAGGTGATCACGTCAGAATGTTTACTTAAAACAGGCAAGTCCGCCGGCTAACAATGATAAGACACGTACGGTAGAGCTTGACTGACCTGGCCACCGATAATTTTGCCTCCCGAGGGAAAACGACCATTGCTATATCTTTCGTCAAACACACTGGTCGAGTACAACCATCCACGTCCAGATAACACGAGATAGTCATGAAGACACGGTGTCCTGGCTTTGTTACCCGATTGAGTAGAGAAGAGGCATGCAAAGAGCTATCCCAGGCGGCCTCAAATCGGAAGAAAGTCCTATACAACATTAAGAAGTGAACATCAAGAGTGGGCAAATGATAGTTATCAGAAAAAGTAATGAAATGAGTTTAAATTCGTCTTAGGCAACTACAATTTTTTGGATGGTATAGGGTACCCATGACAATACAGTGTGTGGAACTCTGCTGATGATATCCGTAGGAAAAACTTTCGCTGCGTGAAGAGACTTAGTGTCGATCAAGTGTGTTACAGATCTATTGTCCCAAATCGGTGATTGAATGACGATATCATGTCAATAAACATGGAACGGATGAGACCGTCATGCTTGTACTGGCAACGATAATGGTGAGCCCAGAATTAAAGTTTTGTGTACCTCGTGAAAAATGTCGAATACAAACCTTCAGACATTAGCTTCACCTACGACTCTGATCTATAACCAAGAAGGAACTAGGAGCTGTCAGGCAGTCGTTGTACACAATTTTCTTTGTTGCCCGTGATATATGAATAGTCCGTATGTAGCTGTCTGAAAATGTTCATTCCTGGAATAACCCATTTATTTTTTCGAAGAATTCAGGAAACAGTCCTACACAATTATATGGCCTGCCAGCGTAAACGTTAATCACAAAATAATATTCATCCATAAAAATTTTGTCATTGCTCTGTGATGTGATGGTCAAGTTACTTCATTCCATCATAGGGTATAATTCAGATCTGTCGTACCAATAAGATGTGCCACCAACAAGCTCCATAAATAGCCAAACTGGGGTTCAAGGTTTCCTGTCAAAAACTGGTTCGAACAATTTACATTTATGCATAATCTTTGGTGAGGGTTCAAATTATATCGATCAAAGCCACCTAGGTTTAATAACATAATTTAGTCAGCTGTTTTAAAATAAGGTCTTTTCAACAGCGTACAAAACAACGGTCGTGACAACCGATATATTTGCGATCGCATTCAAGCAGACGCAAATTAGAGAACAATCATAATCACAATAAAACAATCATTTGTTCGATTCACATGCATTAAGATGGCCATTGCTGTTTTGTTGCAAACACGGTTGACCGGCCTGAACCAGGAAACGATGAAACAGACGTTTTTCCAGGGTAATTTAGCGGTTCTTCGGATACACGTTTAATTACTAGCGTACCACTTGACGGGCAGTCTGGACTATGCCAATGGCAATTAACTTGGAGTAAACGAGTACTGGCTACATGACACATAAGTATTCGGGTTTTTTTGCAAACGTTTCTTCACCAGACGAGTAGGCATCAATGGTGCATATCGATTTTTGTCAAAACATAGGTTGTATTTTGACCCGGTTTCAAACAGCCGAAACTTAATACGGCGGAACACAATTTTAAATGAAGGAAGAAAACCACCTGTATCGAGTATTTCTTCGCAGAAGACATTTACTAAATTTCGTCTGATGAAGTATGCTGCATAAGAAAACAGACTTATACCCTGAAAATCCGTTAACAAAATGAGCTATTCTGCTAAGCAATTAGCCAGCTATCAAGTCATCTGGGGCGTTACGAAGAATACTCTCAAAGCCAAAGGAACATTTCGGGCTCATCCGTCGTAGAAAAGTCATACACAAAATCAAATACAATTACAACACTTCGTCAGTCAAAACAGACGGAAGATATCTATATGAATACATTAACATAAATTGGTCATTAACAAACAAGACCAACGTTCGCTGATCTCCACCCGCGAGGACAAAACTAGCGTGCATTATACTCCACCAGCCTCTACGTACAGCTCTATACAATCAAACCCATACACACTGATAATGATACCTCGTTTGATGAAACATTTTCAACCTAGGTGAAAGATCGATCAACAGTCGAATACCTAAACCACAACCTGTTCGGCAAGCAACACCACTATTCCCATCAATTGGAAACTGATACATTTGTGCATTACGACAATGAAGACGGAAGCAATAGACTGTTATCAATGCATGAGTTCCTACCCTCACAGACTTCACAACTGGATCACATTTGTGAACGGCAATTACACTACTGTGGTATGGTTGTGTTTGCCGAAAATGATTGCATGCCTTAACTGAACCTCACTGATCAACATGGCTCATAGTTGTTTGATAAATGACGTGCAAATCAGAACATCACTTGCCATCCTTACTTGTCGTCGGTGAATTTGAATCACCAAACTCTAACGCAGTTGGCTTTGTGAAATCCGGACATCTTCTGTGATCACTTCCGTAAAGGAACCCGTTAGTGATAAGCCATTGTCGTGTAGTTAAACTTCGGACATAAAATGAGAGTCTTCGAACTTCGGCAAACACATCAAAAACATGCAGAACGCATGTCTTGTTGCTACTCAAAGTAATACCCGAAAACTTAACAGAAAGTAGTCAAGGCAATGGTTCACTATTCACGTGGAAACAGGAGCATTCGTTAAAAAGTTTCTCTTATTGATTCCTTTTCCTGTGCGAAGATAAAATGCTAACACATTTTTGTGTTAAAAAACAAACCGACTGACTCTGACCAACCTGCGCACTTGGAAAATCTGTCCAGCAGGGCGGTAGAATAAAATCCAGTTATGTGTTTTATACCCAACAACAAATCATCTGCACAGCTGACTATGCGTGAAAGCCGACTGTTGTAGATGTCACATAAAATGAACAAATGAAACAACGGAAGATGGCACTTTGTAGAACACCAGAGCCGCTGAACAGTGTTGGTGGAGACTGAGCACCCAGATGTGTAAATTAAACTATCCACGGCTCTTCTGGTTGCCTCATGATCTTTTGCTACCTGTCTTATAGTCCCCACAAGATTGCGCGCAGAGTAATGCTGTTAAGCAACAGACCAATATTCACTATCTGGATTTAGGTCGATTCCTAGTGAGGCGAAGAGGTGCTGCAACTGGATGTTGTGTTCCTATTGTTGCTCAAAGTCCAGAAGAGGTCTAACTTTGTCACAGTCGAATCCGTTTGAAATTGATGTCTGCCAAACTTCCTATCAATGACACGGTTCCCGTAATCAGCCCTTTCGGTGTTGAGTTCCAGGATGAACCGCTCGAAAAATTCTGTTACAACAGTCACTCCTCTGGAGCATTTGGGGATAACCATATGACATGGTGAGATGAGCAGATGCATGGAGCGAAATGAAAATTCAGTTTTTGAGGTGCGTTTTGTTTCAGCTGGCAGAGCATATGCCAGTTTTGGGAGTTCGGTTTACATCTTTCCTTCACGTTCAGCATTAGTCGAGATTCCTTGCAACTGACTATTCCGCCAAAGTAATACGTTATTGGATGATCCGCCAGTTTACGATAATTATTGACATTTTTGGTTATTTAAATTGTTATTTAATTCGTCCGTCCTATAGCCTTTCACTTTAGTCTTAGTGAACTTTTCTTATCAGACAAACAGCACAACCTTCGCCAGTCTTATGGGTTTGACTGACATGTGCCGACTGTAGCTACGATTGCCCGGACCACCTAATTAGACCCTTCGAATCGTAAAACTAACTTTGAAAGCACAAGATACGTCTCAGTTGATATACCACTGTATACTTGTGTCGTAATGTTAGACCGATGATAAAAAATGTACCATTCACAGACACAAAATGCGTTTTCACTGATACTTCATTTTGACCGGAATAGTCGGTTTCACAGACGGGTGAACATTCTCACTACCGAGTATCTGATTTGTTCACATGAAGGGTCATTTTATCACTTAAGAACATTAGAAAAACAGGTGCACAGCTTCTGTTTCAAACTTGTCTGATACGAGAAACACTCCACATTTGAATTCATGTTTAATCTTTCTGAGCCCCAATCATTTGTACCAACGCAAAAAACAGTGTATTCGGCAGTCTTGATCATAATGTTCCTTCCACGGGTCCGAATTTTGACAATTTCAATCGCCACAAATTGTGACTGTTTCATTTAGTGAATGCACCCAACTTCTATACTCAGTAACTGTGTATTCAATTCATACTAAACACCATGCTATTTTTCAGTGTGCAATAATCTATGAGCTTGAAGTTCCTATATATTTGAAAATCGCTTACATACACGGAACTATTTTCCTTCGCATAGGCTGCTGATACCGTTACTCGACTGTGTAAACGCAATTATTGTATTAAGCGATCTACTGTAAGATGTAATTATCCAACTAGTAGACGCATCATCCACTACGGACCTCAAATTGTACTTTCCAGCTTATCAAGATGGCACGTTGTCTGTCACAACCATAAACAGTAATTAATGTACCTAGCTGTTATTCTTCTGCCCACAAATAGTTTTTGCTCATCCGAAGCCGCTCTGCAGTCGGATAGGTTAACACTATGCTTACTTGAAATATGAGTTGTTTGGTTCATATCAATGAACTGTTTTCAGAAGCCTGATATCCCGCTGTCTGTTTTCTAGCATTAAAACCGTTACACAAAGCCCTACAAGTATATGGACATTTTTCACATTCTTGCATTCTCCTTCATTCGTTATATTTCCCTTCTGTTGTGTTTGTCCGTACTCTGGTAAATTATTTCGCATTTACACGTAAGTCTCTTTTTCAGATTTGATTCAGTCCTTATTTCGGACTCTTCGCGCGTTACAGCGACCTATTATGATCTACTGTTTACTCTGCTTACTCACCATGTTTTATTTCTCACAAAAAATTATGATATGCAGAGTCCGTTCTCCCTTATTTGCAAGACGAAGTGCGCAATAGAAGAGGCAGATATTCCAAGATTAACATGGCTGATGAGGATCTTAGCTTGATCTGGAATGAAACTGGCAACGACCATCAAAGCGCACCTGCCAGAGTGCCCAATAGATTGAAAACGATGGTAATGTAGGACTCACAAACGATCACGTAAGTTTATTAAACGATTTGACAACCGTCTAGCCAACGGGTAGCACTGTAGGTCTCAAACATTTGTTTTACTCAGAAAACAGATCTGTTAAGGAACACTATTAGTTTCTGTTAAGTGATATGTTTGTACTCTACTTTATTTAATCATTCATCGTGGCAGATTTTGCTTAGTCAACGTTTGGGTGACCATACCTGACCTAGTCTCCAGACAATCGGCTCTTCTCAGAATTCAGTTTACGTATACCACTTCTCACGTTTAAACATCGTACCTGTCATCACCAGCCTGCGGTAAATACCGTACGGGAAATAAGGATAAAGATAGTATTCGCGTTTCAGAATCCGATTCCAACCAGTCCGGTGTATCACGAACCCGACCAACCACGACTTCGTAGACATCTTGAAACAGTGTTGGGGGTGTTGTGATCGAAGTGATCGGATCTAGTGTGTCCGGAGCTGTGGAATCGTACACTAGAGTGACAGCCAAACGTCGCTGAAGGCCTTGGTGAATAAGGAAAGCACCTTGACAAGGCGGTTCGTCCAAACGGTCAACAGGGACTGGAGCATAACTTGCAGGGAAGAAAAACGAAACGCGTACGTTGACTGTAGTCAAGGGTACAAGCACATGACTTCAAAAGTTCTACCAAACTGAAAAATCGAGTGTATGCTGATTAACTACCTTTGGACGTGATTGGAAATTATTTTAGTTGACGGATTCAACACTCACCAAGTAGTTGCTCAGTTAAGAATGAATGGCAGAGTACCAAACCGTGAGTGATTCCAGAACCACATATCACTGGAGGGCTTGGTAACTGCAATCGGAACAACGTTCAGTTTCCAACACCATATTTTGATGAACGCGTTAGACCAGAGGCAGTCGAGTAGATGTTCTCTCACTAACTGAGATTTATCTGAGTAGGCCATAGAGATATCAGGACCAGCCGTTAAACTCCGGTTAACCCGGTTGTAAGGCGATTATGTTGACTATCAGCTGAATACGCGTATAATTTCCGAGTGGTTTTGTGACAATGTTTTTCACTACAAGTCCGTTATTATTTTCGTGATAACTAGGCGAGCCTTCTAGTTAGGAAATTCTGTTCTTGCGAAAACACGTGGAAACACTGTGTATAACGTTTTGGATAAGGGTTTTTTCTATACAAGTAGATTCAGACTAATAACCATGGCATACCTTGGGTAGACACATCAAAAAATTGTTAGATCAATCTGAATAACAACAAGTAATAACGAGTAAGGATATCGCATATCCAAAGAATTTGATGAGTAACACACGTCCTTACGACCCGCCAACCTCCAGGGATTCTAGACCCTGCCTTTCGTTTTCTATTTTTTGCGAAAGAGAAGGCACGGCAGCTTCTCCTTATTTTGAAGGACTACCTCTTTTAATACAAGTTGCGCATGACTAGGTTTTACTGATTACCAATAAGATTTTGACCAATTCAAACAACTGATATTTTCAAATTGAAGAGCACTCATGTCCACTCTCAGCCATGTATTCAGCTAGGGTTTAGTCCCGCTCTTTTGAGTCGCAGTTAGAGTTAAGTAATGGTATATGTCCTTGCCACGACCGGGATTTTAAGTATGGTTATGTTATCTTGCGGCAATCTTACCTTACCTTATGCAACATCGAATCGCCGTATGTGAACGCTCAGCCGCTTTCGTTTGTGCACACTAATCAGTTCCAGCAATCGTCTCGCTAGAAAACACAGGAGCAATCCTGTTAAATTCAATCACTAACCCAAAGACTTCCTTGTCAAGTCGCTGGCTTCGGTTTCGTTGAAGATTAGTGGCAGTATTTTGAATTGTTGATGAGTTGTTCTGCCGTTAAAAGCTAGAATTCGTAAACCAAATATAAATATACTGATGCATTAATCTGTCAGTGGAGTGAAGGTCCACGTTATACTATGACACAAAAAACAATCTGTCATTAATCACGTTGATTGGAAAAATTAACTACTGTTCCCAAACCAGTTTTAAATGAAGTAGTCGCTTCTGCAAATTAAGGCCTTTCTCATTGAGAAACTTTTCTGATCTCGCTCTGATCCGAATTTGCGACGTACTCAGAGGATGTGATTTTAAACTTTGACTTTTCAATTAGTGAAAAAGGTATCGCTTCAGCGAACATTCCTTGTTTGTGTGAATATGTGATTCGAACAGCAAAAGTTTTTCACACGGCCATATGACACATCCGGTGCACAGATGGCTAGGATTTTAGTGTCACTTTCAGCTTAATAGCCCGTAACAATTTGTTTAGGACAAACCAGAAGAGTCTTCTCTAACCCGGTTCATTGTATTACAGTGCACACGCATTCATGCTGAAATACCCATATGATATGGGTATCTGTCCACCAGGCAAGACGCTGGACAGGTCCACAAATGAAATATCTTCATAATTCATTAGTTCAGCCGTTTATCATCTCAACTGGGTTTCGCTTTGGTTTTTGTTGAATCAAGTAGCGTAAACGTTGGTTTCAATTCATCTACCCTGCATTAGACAACAGGCACGGCGCTCCCAGCTTATTTTGTCCGATCGCTAAACTCCTGCGTTACAATCATTCGCATACAATGAGGGTCCGAAAGAGTGTCCATAGCAATAAAGGCTTTCCAAAAGAATTTGACGACCTCCTGTGTGTCAAGTCGCATTTTATCTTGTCAAAAATACAGTGTCTGAGGACTGTACCTAATGACGACGGACACCATGACGAATCTCCGTCGGTTCATGACATAGCAGTTCACCCAGATAGCATTTGAATCCCAACATGCTAAACTTTCCCAGCTCTCATGTACTCATGTTGCATCGAAACCTCCTTGACACAAAGTTGATCCATGTACTGTGTGTACACCTCCTTTGAAGATGGAATACTATTCACCCACGTCATGTTCTTACGGCATATCATGATCAACCGGTGTGTTCCATTCAACCAATGATATATTAGCATTACAACTTACCAGATCAATTAGTCAGAAAGAAAAAACGAACACTCTGTTATGCAAGATATAAAATTGATTTCGAACACATTTGGTGACATTATGTTTTGTTGCTAGTCCACGTACCGGATCTTGTGATGCACCTCTGTTCATACGGTTTGTAATTTCGACAGCATGATGTGATAACTGTGGGTTATTGTGTGATTTATTCAAACAAATAGAAATCCTCGCCTACTGACTTGTCTGGAAGGATGTTCATTTGTATTTTCCAGAATCTCCGTATTGTCTGTTCTATGACGTCTTGATTGGATCCACATTCTGTACAGTACAATGCAAACACCGACAGCAAGTACACTGTAAATTACTGACACGCAGTCTGTAGCGCGGACTACTAATTTTTACGTACAATGCCGTCCTCTCAGTTCACTGAATATAAGTACAAGTCTACTAACATGACCACTGTTGAACGGCCGAATAGCTCACAATGGAAGTACAAGGTAACTACAAGGTGACTACGTTATGCAACGTTCTGCAGTGGTCACCACCACTTTAGTTCATCGCATGTTGGTTACTACCTTTCATGTCTGTTTGTGAGGTTATCATTTTCACCAAACCCAAGGAACATAGAACCCATCTGAATCGTCTCGGTCCGTGTAAACTAAAGCGGAAGTAGTCAGTCAAGAATGTACAAGCACCACCAACCCGCCTACAATGGGCTTTTCAAAGGAGGCGTGCTTTTAGTTAGGCTCAAATCTAATCCCAGTTCTCATGACGTTCTTAAATTTCAGACCTTGAACGAGCATCGGAATATCACCCAACACCACCGTATTGCTTAATCTGTAAACCTTCCTACTCATTTGCCCGGGTTCATGCACGTCCTCATTATCACGATCAATAGAACAATCGGATCCAAGAGAATTACACCACTCTAAGGTTGATTATAATCTGGCATCATCGGATAGAACTAGCTAAATTTACCTAGCATAGTTTGAAACAGTAAGCCAGCAAGACGTATAGTCGGCTGCCTGATGACCGATAAAACAGGCATATTTGGCGTTGAAATAAGGTCGCTAACATAATGAAGACGCTGAGAATGTGAGGGTGGTATGCTATTCACATCAGTGCGCTTACAGTGTACTGAACGATCTCATACAATAAAAGTTTTACAAGTCAGATTACTTGTTCACAAATAGGCAGGCACAGTTCAGACTACGAAACTGGAACCGCAGGGGGAGTGGGAAACTTCACCAATTGGTGGCAACGCTATTACTAGGTCTTAATGTCGTATGCCAAGAAAGTTAATCCTTCTCCCTAGAACTGTTTCGTCACGTCCTAAAGGCCAGGCTTATTGTAACATGTCGTGACGTGGTACAACAACTTTGGACACACTGACCGCACGTGTGTGCAGGAGCCATGTGCGCATGGTTTACCATTCAAGTCTCCCGTACCGTAGCCTGGCCTTCATCTGTGCCTGTGTGCTAAGTCGCGTGACCTTCTTGATTTCCAGTTGACCTTTGGCTCGCTTCAGCGTGCACGTGCAAGTGCAATGAGTCCTCTTTGTTACTGACTACCCTACTTCCCCTACGCCTTTTTTCTTCTACAAAACTTCACTACTGTTTTTCAATTTCCATAGTACATATACAGCAATAACCTCACAACAAGCAACTGGTATTTAGGTTGTAAAGTTCGAAGCACTATTAATCACTGTATGTTAGAGAACGTTGAAACTGCTCTCATATAGTTTGAATAGGTGCAGCTTCCATTCGGAAACGACCCAGTTCATGTTACCCAGGGGTGGTTACTGTTGTCGGCTGCACTGTACTGATTCTGAATACAGTAGGGTTAAAAGACAAGTATACCTAAGTTTGCAAGAAAGAATCGTGAGTAAACCAATATCAGTAAGAAAAGTTGCTTCTCTCTCAAATCAATAAACCTTAGAAAAAAATGAGTCACTCACTCGCCATTCGCATTGATTTCCAGTATTTCGAACCAGACAAGGATATCTTCACTGTGTACCAGAAACAGGCTGGAGGATTTCACAGTTGAAAGTAAAATGGTTACAAAAGATGGATTCAATGGGTGACCAAACGGAAATACAACTATATTTTCGGTACATCGAATGGATTCATCAAGTTAAATCCTTCCAGCTGTTCTGATGTAATATGTGGAACAGTCAGATGTTTTGTTAATACATCACCTCTGCACCGTATACCACCCAACAAATACAAGGAACTGGGCGTTCGTTGACGATGCATTATCGAAACATCGATAAATTTGCCAACGATGCGATTAATACTTTATCGGGATGACTCAGAAATCCGTGATCCCGGAGCTTGACTGTCACCAATCGAGATGATTCACAGCCAAGACAAATCAAAACTTTGTGAAGTGCAAGTTTCCACCGGATTTCACTGTTCAAGCAAATTTTGGTAAGCTAACCAAACGAACGTGGTATTTCATGTATAATATAGTTTCGCCTGTTGTATTCACCTCAAAATATATCTGGTTTGGTTTCAGAAAGTGAATTCCAAAGCTCCTTTCTGCGGCACGAGTGCACAACCACGGCGTGTTTTGTATCTCGATTGTCTACAGAGAGTCTGCCTGTGTTCTCACTTTATTTATGACTATCATAGGTAATTTACCAAACTTCACTTACTTGGTGCAGTCTGACGCGCTTTCACATGCAGCCAGACGAAATTGTTTAAATGATGTCATTTTTCGCCGATGGGTGGCTATTTTAAAAGGCGCCACTTTGAAGGCTTTTACTACCACACACTTTCATTATTTGGTTCGACCTCCGTTAAGATAAACAGCACTTTTGTTGTTCTTTTTTCGAAAACCCGCATGAATTTTCATCATCTTGATCACATTTATGACGCGTATTCTGACTTGGAGAAGAGAAATATTAACCCCGCCGTCCGAACTGCTCATGTGACCAATCTGGATGTGTGTAGCTGCTGCTCGCCAGAATCATGATTACAATGGGAAATTGCACTAGGTTTTGCTGTCATTCTGTTCAGTTGAACACCGTTCGAAAAGGTTGAGCATATATATATATATTACAGGATCAAACCGTGATTGATCCAGGCGTTAGTAGAATTTGAACCAGTGGCAGGAAATACAGCAATCTACGCTATCCTTTCCCCATGGGTCTCGTTAAGAAACTAATGAAACAACTCACAAACACTTTGCGCTGTGACTCAGTGCTCGGTTGTTTAATTGCCTCAAAGCTTTCATGCATACTTCCGATACACTGACCAGATGGTAAGAACCCTGGTAGGAAATCATTTTGCACACTCCGGTTTTTATAAGCAAGACGGAAAAGAAAAACCACAGATCATAAGCATGCAACTGAAGATTGAATCCATGGTACACTGATAGCTGAAACCATCATAAGAAAATTTGCAAGTGCTGAGCAATACATTTACACCTTGATCTCACATTCCATTTCATTAGTGGCACGTGGTGAAGTTTACAGTTAGAAACGCATCTAGGAATTGTCACTCTCTTTTATCTGGGAGTAAGCGGAATTTATAGACCATTCCAGGTGCTACACGTACAAGTACGTAAAGAACAACCAAGAATGACCTGGTTATCTGCTCCGGCGAATGCAGACCAGCAAATATGTGCTCTTGTTTTGGCCTCATACTCCGATTCCTGTAGATTCCCCGGCTGTTTATGAAGAACTTTGGATTCTAGTGACTGTGAAGTGCTCGGAAGAACCAACTTTCAGACGAACCCTTATTGCTAAACATAGTAACTCGCCGAAGAAACACATACTGAATCAAAGCTACCCTCATCCTTACAAACCACTCAGTTGCCTCTTGTTCCGAAACCCCGTGTGTACTCACCACTTTCACTGTGGCTGGTCAGACGGCGACGTGAATTGAACAAAACTAATGTATGAACTCGAAACCATGTGCTGCAAACCAGGGCTGATGAATAACGCATCAACAAGTGATGATTGCTGAGCAGAGAACGTCGCTTCATATACCACACCGCACCGCGCCTATCAATCACAGTTCACAAAGTCAGCATTACATCATCGGCTGCTGTCTCGATGAAATCTCAACACCAATTTTAGCATACTGTAGGACTTCACTCAGGTTTCATCAACAATCTGGTCTTTAGGCTCCAAAACAGTTGATCGTTAATGTTGGAAGTAGATAGAAAAACAAACCGTAAAATTAATTCACTTCGCACACTACACATGAGTGAATGCGTTAACAGAAAAAGTACAAAACAACAATGGCTAATCGATTCGAATTGTGATCGCTAAACACAGTAAGCAACGCTTGATGGTCAATTGATAGTTCATATGTGCTTGCCCCGAAGAAACCACTTACTAAGCGAGTCGAACTTATTCAGGTAGTGTTCTTTTCTACTCTCCAGTTTCACAATGGATAGAAATGTGAGAGGGGAATTCGCATGGTAATTTAGGATCTGAGTTTTTCTAATGATCAAGGTTTATTCGTTATAAATTCGGCAAACCATGGGGCTGCTTGAATTTGCCACCTACCCATCAGCACTAGTACAGGTATGAGTTCAGGAGACGTAGCTGATAAGGATGAAGCTGAACTGGTTACTTGCTGGCAAATAGGTGAAGCTAGGGGACAGGAATATTGATAAGATAGAACCCTGTAGAACACATTTGAAAGTTATGTAATAATTCAACAAGCAATGATAACTTCGCTCATTAGTAGGTTGAAATGTGATTACAGTGGAACATCGTGTTAACAATACGACGCTAAATAAATAAAGACAGCGGAACGAAGTTCGAGTATTCTTGACTACGTGTAAAGTACCAAGTCCACCTCGTTGATCGTGTTGAAAAAAATCACTGTATATAATGAACATGCTGCAGTACTTCCAATTCATGTGGCAGATTTGTTGCGGAAGACTAGTGTTCCACATCAGTTCGTCAACCAATTAATTAACTTTCATCAATACTGTTGTGTTCAAAATGTCTATTGTGTTCCAGTCTTCTAGAAGATTACGTACTGGCTTAATCAACCCCTACGATAATACTGTCCGTTTTCACGTAGCTTACTATATTAACGTCGAACTCAGCTCATATTTATGTATTATTCAAATAACTTTTTTTCGGCCTATCCCAGAAAAATGCACAAGGCTCAACTTCCACACGTGTTAATGTCGACCACTATCTGCATCTCTTGCTCGTGTAACTAGAAATCTCACACTAAGCATGACCGAATGAACATTCCCGAGCGCTTAACTGCCACCTTTAGTGATCAAGTTACACGGTAGTCTAATAAACAGAAACGTTACCACTGTTAACTTCCGTCGACAATCTAGTCACAAAGGCCTTACGGTAAGGTCAGATCAACTGATCTCACTAGACATATGCCCTATCCTCTTTCCTGACTTCTGCCCAACCCATTCATTCATCCCTGGATTTTTTGTGACCTGGATTTTGTTTCATCAGTTTTCGCTAGTGTGCAATTTTCTCACTGCAGTTCCTACTGCCACTTGTTCAATAATTCATTAATTGCTGTCTGGTTGTCTATTCATGCATTTAACCCAGACTTCGATTATCTTTGTTCCTAGTTTATCTGCCCACTTCATCTAATTTTGTCCGTCAGCAGCATATGATTGAGAAGTTCAAATCATGTGACCATCTTTGGAGCGACATTCTTTGTGGTACGCTTTACATCTGAACAGATAAAAAATTACAAACATCGACGGGGCTCCCAAATTGGAAAGCATGGAACATACCTAACAAAAATCTTTGAAAACCAAAATATACATTAATAGTACGGACTGTATTTGGGGCGAAATAGAAGACTGTTACTTCATTTCTAGAAAGGTCGGCAGAAAAAGCTTATATAAATTTGTTCATACTGAAGTACCGTATAATCTACTAATGTTCCCAAAAAACCTTTCCTCTATGAAGCCCACTTATTTAGTCGCCATAAAAGGCATTTAAATTGCCTATTCATACTGAACTTTCGATCTTTTGTGCTAACAAAGTAACGTCTACCGGCCCACTGATTTCCAACCTCGCAAGAATGTAGTCCATGCTGAACTAACAGAAGCCTAAAGTTCTATTAGGAAAAAACATTTTATTTTGCAGCTTGCCTAATCTCATATCTTTAAGGCATGCAGTCCAAATAAGGTCTTGTAGATGAGGGATTGGATTTTTAACGCAACGGCTCTGTTTTTTTCATTATATCAATTTGATTGACGTGGTGTTAATTCATCAATCTTCTTGTTCGTGGTTATTCCACAAATGATGTGTTAACGTTAGACACTGTTCCTCATTTCCTTCCTATCCACTTACCGAAGCACAGTTGTGTATGTGTAGAACATATTTACGAATGAATCGTGGCTGAAGCATTTATGATCAATCGATAATATATATTACCATAAAAATGATCAAATTTTGCCCACAAAAGCGCACAAATTGGGAAATGTTCAGGAATAAACACTCGTAAGATACTGTCATACGTCAATGTTATAATGAGTGTTAATTGGATTGAGACATTTCCACTTATCTGATAGAGTCAATTCCTCTCCTTGCATTATATAACATCATGTGAAAGATTAAGTTCTCGTAAGTGCCGCTCCATCTCGTTTCACACGTAATGAGTCAGATGGCTGTCTGTCCGCATCGCTGCACAATTCACTTCGCGAGCTGTACGTACATTCCTTACAGTACAATCTGGTAGATGTTCACCACACTAAATCAGAAAATTCTGCTTCAATAAATCAAGGGTGTCAAGTTTCGAGAATAACGTATGACGTTCAACTATGTTTTACGAGGGAAAACAGAAGGTGGGTCGATTTTTCGAACTATGGTGAGTGGATGAGGCACCACCTGGTTTGACTAGAAAAGTTCAAGAGAAAATGATATTAAGAAATTGGTGAAACAGTTTTTTTGCAATTTTGTTAATTTTCAACTATCGGTTTGACCGTACACTCAATAAGTGAATTCTCACTGAATTCAGGGGAAATGACGATCCAGTTTGCTAAACATTGTTGACCAACCGGTTGGTATTAGTTAGTCTGCGTTCCTCAGTTCCCCTTTGCCTTGTATCAAACAACTGCGATCCTCATAGCAAACGCAATACTTTGGTCTATACAAAATATTAGGATTAAATACTCACTCTGATGGAGATTCTGTCTTGTTAAGCCTGGTCGGTGGGACCGGAGTGGAAGCTGACAGACTGGATGGAATGAAGTTGGAAAAACGTCTAAAATTGATAGAGAAACCAAAAAGAACCAGTAAAACCTATAAAAAAATAAGCTAACGTATCCACTTGTTTGTAAGATAATTGGAGCAGGCACAGAAACCTCATGAAAAGCGGAAATATTCATCAGAACTATGAAAGAACACATAATGGTCACCTGACATTAAGTGTTTCGCAGTGGTACCCAGATACTTGACGGAGCAACTCGGAAAATTTGCAGAAGTCCATGGATTAAACAATGATTAACCCGAAGTACGGCAGCACGTTTAAGTTGGTACAGTGTATCGATAAACTGAAGAAAAAAGGCTCAATTTAACGTTAAAATGATGAGTGTGAACCTAAGTTTTCATTTCACTGAACTAAACTTTAGTCGGTATCCAATTTCTGTTTTCGTTGAGTTCAGAGCACCATACGAAACGTTGCATTGCAAGTAAGGTAGTGAATAGAAGCATTCCAAATTACAGACTCAAAATTTCAAAACTTGATTGTTATGGACCAAACGCTAGTTAAATTTAATAGCAGATTTCATAAATGCAGGGCACGCACCTTTCCACGACATTACTATAATTTCGACCAAATTTTTTGATTATAACGCTTTCAATTTGATAATGTTAACTTGTTGTGAAAACCCTCACAAAAGACGATCGATGAAGTTGTCCTTGGAAATCCGATTCACAAACAAATAAGCACCGGTAAAATTTGTAAAACACAATTGCAACAAAATTACCCGGTCCCCTGGATTAATATGATGCCAATAGGTTGATGTGGTGTCCGGAAGATTATCATTACTATAGTCGGTTGACGTGTGATCACCGAATCCACACGCATGTCCAGTCAGCACCACATTCCCTGACTTCTCTTAGTCAGGGATTTGGTTTATTTTCAAGTTGACCATCACTCACATTTGANTGCAAGACTATATTTTAGATTGCTGATGAGTAGTCGGGGATTTGGTTTATTTTCAAGTTGTATGTGGCCAATTACTGACGACTAAAAAGCATCGAGAGTAAATATTTCTCTAATTGCGAAAAGTCTGCGGCTTTTCGTTGGGTAGCTGCTAGAGGTGTAATCGTGAAATGTGTGGGATTCGACAAGTTCCGAACCAAAGGCAAGAATAGAGTGCTTCTGAGTATTCGCCTGTCATGTTGTAACATTCCCCTCTTTTACCAGGACGGCCAGTAATCTTGAGCACATAGCAGACAAAACAACGGTATGAAAAGACGACAGGTTCTTCGCAAGAGTGGACTGGCGTTGATAAGTAGAACACGAAATGTTGACTTGTTCGGAGTTTGCAGTCACTCTTGTTGGCGTTCACTTCTACGAACTTTCAACAGAATGATAGATTTTCAGAAGGATAGCGCCCGATTTCTTATGGTGTATATTGAGGGAAGTGAATACTTTGGGCTTGTGGCTGCCTAGCGAGCAACATTAAACTAAACCACTCAGAAAACGCAGTGAAGGGCTCTCGGATTCCCAAAAATACACGTTTATGGATGTGTAATTCGGTAGCCGCAGCTCCGAAGCCAATGAGGAGGAGTTTGGCTTCCAGTTTATGACAACACTTTGCAGGAATGTAAACAGTCCAGATTTCGGATGATAGAAGCACGATCGTCGAAGTAT
The DNA here is from genome assembly GCA_008508345.1 of Paragonimus westermani. NCBI lineage: Eukaryota > Metazoa > Platyhelminthes > Trematoda > Plagiorchiida > Troglotrematidae > Paragonimus > Paragonimus westermani. The sequence goes on from QNGE01001826.1 coordinate 30,013, forward strand.
TCACAACACACACGTTGACTACTTACCCTTGTCGTAGCTTTCTTTTTCAGCTCTCTTCATAACCCGTGTACGACAGAAACAAATAGGAAACTGTTGACTTTCTACTAGCAATTGTTCAGTTCTTGTGAAAAATTCCCGATGTCCTCTTTACAACAGGGAGACGAATAATTACTGATATGACTCTGTTCTACTGATATCAACATGAAAGTGACAGGCTCGAGTTTAGCTTTCGACTAGAGTTCACCTGTATTGTGTCCTCATCCTTAGGAAACGTTTGCGTCAGTCAACACGATTTTCAGACAAACATTAAGCCTGTGCGCAGACGTTAGGCACGACCAAAATAGCGCACCTGAACGATCGCTACAGAGCCTCGGCAAACTCGAAATATGAATGGTATTCGACCAGAAACCACTCACGCTAATGAACTGTAATGTTTAACAAATGAACGTTCCGTTGTACGGTAGTTCGCAGTCAACCTCATTGTCTACATCATAATTCCAAATTAGCTCCAGTTCACCGCTCATGCTTGCTATAGCAAATGAATTTTCAGCAATGGGACACTATGGGTTGACCAACAGATATGCGTAAAGAAGTAACTAGGTAGTATAACGCATAGAAAGTTGCCTTTACTAAAGTTTCTGGAAGTAATGTACAACCCTAAGTTTTTGCACACATTAGTTAGCTTTGCATGAGCTGGTGAGACCGACCAGCATATTTAAGAAATTCAGCAATTTTCAAATCTTTTCAAAAGTTTAACTCAGTATGATTTACATCAGAGATTTATGCAATCTCCTTACTTTAAAGGAAGCGGATAAGATATCATGTAAATGTTCATGTAACTACTATGTTACAAGTCAAGTCGTCAATAACCTCTTTCATCAGGAGTTCAGAAGAAACAGTTAACACCAAACAATCTTAATAAAAAGCGATAATCAGTGAATTTCCTTTTTCGTAGAGAAGAAAACGAACTCCCCATATCCACTACAGTGAATCATCAATTCAGTGAAGGGACATAAAACGACTGTTCCTGCAAGTGTGTGACTCGACGATTGTAACACGATTTTGATTTGAAAACGTTGACAAATTTAGAAACTACTTAATTACTTCAGAACGAATAACATAAGAGTAGATAATCTGAAATCATATTGCTCACTCAGTGTTCACAGAAAAATGAGGGAACGTTATTCACACAGCGTAACGAACGGTAAAAAAAATCGTCTGCAGTTAACAAACATAGTTATGCACGAAGAGATCCTAACATAAACTCCATCGGAGTTCCCCCATGAAAAACTTACGGAGAAGCCTGTGATCAGTGCAGGCGAACAGGAGTAATCAATGGGTTCTTCTATTCGCCGCTTATCATTAGAAGTTCGATAACTGATGCTGTCCAACTCTGTTCAACTCTCAGCATGGTCTTTCGATTTGGCTTCACAATGGCTTAACTAAATCCAGCTAACCGACCGATTTCAGGAGAAAGAACTCATTTCAATCATCGATTAGCCATGAAGATCAAGCTACCCAGCCGAAAGTTAAACGTTCTTTCCGAAGTGTCTGTTCAAGAAACTGGATTCCACTACGGAGAAGCACGTTGAGCAATATCCTGTTTGAATTGTACACTCCCTACTGTGAACGCTTGAACAAGATAGACTAAACTTGGAACTCAGAAGACGAGTTTCGCTAGATCTCGATACCGTTTCGCTCGTTTTTTTTAGATGCTACACATCACAGCAACAAAGAGCAAAGGATTCAATCGAATATAGCTAAGTCTGTTACTGGTCTGCTCTGGTGTTTCCCACTGGCAGACTACTGTGCGGGTGGAATTTATTTGTGAGCTCCATTCATGTAATTAATGTACATGCCACCGTTTCTGAGGGTAGCAGATGAAGAAAATAAACGAAATGATTTCGCAATCTTGACAGACCGGTCTTCTGAATGCATTACGGACTAAATAGTTATGATCTACAGGATAGAATTATCAAGACACTTCTCAGAAAATTTGACAGGCATGAACTGTTCTTTATCACGCATTGCACAGCCAATAATTCACCCACCCCCTATTCAATCTTTATTATAACTTGTCTGACTAAATGACAGTTTGCTCGCCGTTGTGACAGTCGAACGAATAAACTCACTTCAACTCATCGTCTCGTCCAATATTCTCGTCCCGTGAATGCGCTGTTATAACGACGTAAAAAAATTCTATAAAGTTGATTAAGCCTGATTTCAAGTTACACCTGACTAGCCACAAAGGGTGGAGTATTTGTTGTATACGCAATTCATGCCTATGAACAAACAGCGTCCGTCACTTATTCCCAAGAGTCTTTCGGTACGTTCAGTTCAGACACCCGAGAGTGGGAACATGCCTTAAAACCAGGCACCTGTGCTTTGCTGTTTACCTGGGCGGATATATCTGAAGGTCCGGTTGCAACCCCATGAATCAAGCAAGTTTTTCTTAAATTTGTAATATCGCAATGTTCCATTTTGGAAATTTCTGTCAATTTAATGAAGTGTAGAGAGTAGTTCTCAACCTAGGCTGGACTGCTACTTTAATGAAAACTTATAACGGTCAATAAGGAATATTTCCGTCGGCTGACTTTCTGTTTTTGATCGTTAGTTCGAACCTGACACGGTGCGACTGTTGGATTATTCCACCTTCCATGTTTGACTGTGCTGTGCTCAGTCGACCTGTAACAACTGTCTTCTTTTCGCTGTGTAAGTGATACTTACAATTACGGATGATGACCGGCTCAATTTTGTCTCTACTCAGAGGGGTAATTTGTCTCCGCTGCTGCTCAGTCGTTGAACGACCGAAGTTATCCTTGTCTTTAAAAGGTTGAACAGCGAATACATAGCTCCTGAGCAAATTTGCCTGAACTTTTGAACATAATCATCCGGTCACAACTACTCTGACGGCAGAGCCACAGTGTTGTGGACAGCTGCTAGAATTAAGACACAGTCACAACCAGAATATGAAATGCCGATAAACTATAACAAGAGCAAAACCCCAGTCTAACGCTCCCTTGTAAAAGCCGTCGGTAAACTCTTGTCTAAATGCAACGCACGTGACCTGTTTTAAATTATTTCGCGTTTGGGCACAACATACTGAAAGTTTCCGCGCGTAATTGTGAACAGGACCTTTGACAGCGCTGTGCGAAAATGTCATATCAAAGCTGATGCTTTTAAATGATGTGTATGTTCAAGTACCAAGCCGACAAATTGCATTAACTTCGTGTTTCCTTCGGGGTTTATGTTTACTCAAGTAAACTTGTGGAAATTCATGAAGATCGAATTGTTTGAGACTAACCGAGGCAGGGCAATTGTTGACTGACTCTCAAGAGCCGCACTGTTAGACGTGTCGCTCACATGACCATAGATTTCGAAACCCAGAGGATGATGACGAACGTAGTCGAGGAACGCAAGTGTCACAGTGGTTGTGAACTGTAGGAGAAACAGATTGGTCATGGTAAGGCTGGAATTGAGACTGCAGTTTGAAATATCAAGAGTAGTCATGGCTAAAAGCAATCTGATCTATGACAACTGAGAGAGAAGTGTTGTGTTTATCAAGTCTACGAAAATTGGTCACAACTTCATAGAGTAAAAAATAATGTCTTCATCTAATGTCTACAAAGCCTCTAATGGTTTGTTTAATCAGTGAAACGCGATATAGTTGTTGGCATAATGTTTTCCGTTTAACAATCAAACAGTCCGGAGAATAGGCCTTGTGTGTAGCCAAAAATGCGCAGACGTTTATGGCACACCAGTTAAATAGACTAACAAATCTTGGAGATTAGTATGACAGAACTTAAAATAAGTTAAACTGGGTACTTTTTAACAACCTATTGAGTGCTGACAAGATACTTGTTGCAATGTGTTAACACTTGAATTACTTCTGTCAGTCACAAACGTAAAACACAGAGTTTATACAAACAAAAACATACAGAGTATGGATATGCATACATGCACACCAATCATGTCTTCAACACCACGGCAACCGAGTGGGCTTCTCCAACTACTTTTTCAAATCAGCATGGTTAAAGCCCAGTAGGTTTTGGGGTCCTGATATCGTGACACTATTTTGAGGTAACTAATTAGGACACCTTGGTGACTTGTTGTTATGATGTGTCTAGCAATCGATGGTGTGTGATTCTATTAGGAAGCGCATCTCCTAACGAGACAGCCAGGACGCATCACGCCACATCGATCGACCGACCCAGCTCGGATGCTATGCCAATCAGATTGCAGGCGTGCGGCCGAACACTTGTGCGCTGTCTGGTCAGTGTAGTTCCTCGTGTCTGCCCTCTGGTACCCCCTGTAATGTGATTTGTTCTGACTCCCTGACTGCCATCTATGACTGACTCAATTGATTCGCTTCGTGTCTGTCGGCCATCTATGGTAATCGTTAGTTCTATAAATCTAGAGCTTCTGTGGTCTAAGTTTTGTTTCGCTAGTCCAATAGACAGTGCAGCCTCGTCTCTTCTGATTTCTCGTTTTTGGGGGTCAAGCGACTGAGCGCGTACCAAAGGAGACGATCCAATAGATTCCGAGCAACAGATTCACTGATCTGAGATGGTTGTGTTGTCAGCTAAAATACTCATTTTGGGCTGTGTTCTGCTATTTGAGAAGATAGTCTTCGACTCGTTCTCCCTGTGTAAACGTCACCACGACTGTAACCGAACTGGTTGGTAACGTAAGCGGTAAGATATTTAGACAAGCTGCGTCCGCGATTCTCGGGATCTGGTCCTCTTGTGGTTTAACCTGAATGCAACTGAACGGTCTCATATGTATAAAGTAGTAGATACTTCAGGTTGTGACTGATGTTACTCCAGGATGATCTTCTTTATATTGTATGAATTAAAATATACTTTTCTTTTGAGCCGTTTGATCTGGCTCGCTGCAAATGTTCACGTTGTGATCTTCTATGTATGTTTCAGGATATGTTTCAGGATTTGCCAGTAAATTGTTTCCTAGCATCGCTTGTTTCGCCTGTAGCTTATCCAATGTGCAGAAATGCCTACGTTCACAAAATTGGGTCTTGACCAGACCATAATTATGCTTTATCGGGGTAATACTAGATGTCGGAAGATATTGGCCGCCTGATGTTCCTATGTGTTAAGTAGAACGCAATAGTGTCCGGAGCCACTTGCCTGTTGTATATAACCCGTAAATTGTGTTTACCACTTATGTAAGTTAACGAAATTGAAACATGTAAACCGCGCGCTTTGATTTGTTTACTTGATAGAGCGCAGCAGAAACCGCACATACTCAAAAAAATCAAGAACAACCTACACCACGAATATAGTTCGTTCTTCCTTGAACTACCGGTCCAGAATCAACCTGAGACCAACGGATAAGTGATCGCCGTGCTTTCCCTATAAGTATGTGAGACTGGGTTGTGGGCATGTACTACAGTGCACAGCTAATTTGAAGTGTGTTGAAGGGATCCAAAATAACAGCTGTTTTTCTGTCTTCTTCGTTGTTTGGTGGAAGTTTCAATTAAAGTGAAGGTTCATTACATAGGACACTATATATCTTAGCACTAACGGGAACGACGGACCCAAGGTAACCCCCAGTTGACACTGATTCCCTATATGCATTATGTGTAGAAAGCAACTGACTAGTCTTAACGGAACAACATGTTTTGAAGCATGTTAATCTCAGCTCAAAAAGTAGGTATTCTTGGATAGTATTTGAAAAAATGACAGAATTTTGTGTACAAAATAAAATCAAAAATCATCACCCACTTGTTGGGCATGATAGAAACCGACAAGCTCCGAATCGGGGGAGTTTTTCATTGGTTTGGTGCAGAATATTTCATTTGGTCGATGTTGAAAACTATAAACAATTGTATGGAATATTAGCAGGTAGCGGTCCGTCATAATCGCGGTTCATGTATATTGGTGAGTCCAATACATATGATATCATTTTACTCGGCACTTTTTTCCGCTTAAAATGTACGGATTTGCATTGTGATGCGCAGGTTTAACATAATACTTCATGCTTACTTGGTTCACTCGCGTATAGACAAACTGTAAAAAATGACAGGCTAGGGGTTAATTAAAACAAAAGTGTGCTTTCAACCAACCAATTCCCTCAGGTTGTAGACCACAGACCTTTTGAATAAACCTTGTAAAGTACAGTGCAAGACACTGATCACCAGGAAATGCCCATTAGATGAAAACTATCATGAATAGTCATAATACGCCAGCTGAGTGGCAATTCATTCAGGCTCACTCATTCATTGGCAGCGCGTTTCCAGACAGCATGAAGGATTAACCCGGAAGGAATTCACCCTCGGAAACTCCATCCGTTTTGCTTTATCTCCAGGACAGTTCATCCAGACAAGCGGTAATATGTCTAATTAAACCTTTACAAACGCCACATAGGCCCTCTGAAACCTCACTCGTTTGCATACTCATTGCACATTTCCTCACTGGTGCCAGTTCATCTTGTACGAACGATCGTACAAAATTTTAACTCATACTGTTGATAATTTGTGCCTACTGATGAAATAAGCGGAGAGAAGTTTATATGCAGCTTGGCGTTGATGAAGAGTTTGTTGAGGATGAATTTGCCGGATAATCCGAGGTGAACTGAAGGTTTTCCAGCTGTGCAATCAGCAAGACCGAACTGTCCCACACTAGCCGGAAAGTGGTTAGACAATTGGCGTTGGAACAAATATTACAACCATAAATCTTTGTGATAGCAGTCACGCGCAGTGATCAATTGGAAGCTAGTCTTGCGAGCCTCAAGTTCATAACAACAGCTGTCAGACACAAAATTACAAGTAGGAAAACCGAAACACTGCGATGGCAGACAAGTTGAATGGTAGAAGGTGAAACTGAATGCTTCAGATGGCACACTAAGTCTTTACGTTTTCACTTGGACAAACAACGTGGCGTAACAGACAAAATTTTGTCTTGTGATGAGAAGGTTATCGGAAGGAACCCTGTTCCGACCTAGTGAGTTCAAACAGACAGAAAGTCGACTAGTGTAGAGCATCAGTTTGACAATGACCACCATGAAACGTTTTATAAGTGTAATGTAAAAACCCTACTGGCTTTAGCCAGTGCGATTTGCCACTTCGAACTGTAGTATCTCCATCGAACAAACTATAATAACAGTTTTGAAAAGCTCAAGAAAGTCAACGATGCCAGAAATGACAGCGTACATGAGGGCACTGGTCCGTCGCATGAAGGCGACCATTCCGAATTCCGTGTCGCCAACTCCACTTGAGAAACACAAGCGACCGTTGAGAAAATCGCGTAAAGTGGGGTTACGTGTGCTCATTCAGCCCTACCAAAGTCGTTTCAACTCGCGGTCATAACCAGTTAGAAATAGTTGAATGGCACTCCAACGGCTGAGATGAATTCGAGTCAAACTGTAAGCTAAGCTTAAGTTTGTTGCTACCCTGTTTCGAAATTTGCGAGATGATAAGGGTAGCCAATTTGAGATAGGAGAATCAATTGATCGTTGGGGTGATCAAAATCCGATTGAACAGCCTACTCTCGTGGGCACAGAAGCGTTTTGTTCAGGTTTAACAGTTTCCCTGGTCTACCACCCAAAGTGGGGCTACTGCGGTTCCAATAACATCATAATTTTGGCTTAACTGTATCAAACGGATGTCCCTACACGTATCAATGACATGTTTGACCTTGATTGAACTGGATACTTGTATTAGTTCATCTCGCCCTGACACCAATGTTCCACATAAATGTTATGTATTTGACCTGATGACGAATAACCGTAAATGAGCCTGTTTGCTACATCGTTTTTCTGATGGAATTCCCTAACCACTATTCCGGCTATCATTCAAGTGTTTATTTTAATTAAAACCTACGCAAGACATAAAAAAAACTACGTTTTGTGTTCTCATTGTACAGACCAAGCACACCTTTTTCACTCACCGTAACAAGAGAGAGAAGGAACGAAAAGCTTTAAATTGTGAACAATATCGAGTGGCCAAATTTTAGCGTTCCCAAGATATAATACCAAGTATCACATTTCCACCTTGCGTAGCTACCAGGATATACTCACTTTAGTTTAAATGCAATCAATATATTTGGATTGTACTGTTATTTTGGGAAATTCGTTAGGCTTCCAATAATTCTTTCATAAATTAGGAAAAACGCATCAAGCCAGATTATGGTCTTGAATAAAACCACGTCTGTGTCTAGCACACTTATGCATACTTAGGTGATGGCTTTGCAACCATCGCCAAAACGTAAGCACGGAACAAGAAGAGTGGACAAATGGGGACAAGATTCCGTCGCGGCTATTTGTAAGAGTGAAATAAACTTTAGAAGATGTGCTTGCAGGGCCGACTGAGTGAAATGACGTCAAAATACACAGCGATTAGGTTAGATGACTCTCGAATCTGTTGAAAATTTTCAATGTGACACAAACGCGTGTCTAACTCACACGGAAATTGAGGGCATTGAACATGCCATTTTTGGATGTCACAAGAATACGTACACCATGTAAACCATCACGACGAAATGTGTGTAAGAATGAAAACCCCCGCAGTTGTCACTAACCGCACGTTCAAATTCATGTTTCTACCAATTCCAACAGCGACCTTGCACGTTTTCGGACAAACGGACTAAGAATTATTCGTCGTTGACACAGTGATAGTTAAATTAAATTTTTACGACATATTCTTAGTAATACTGCTTACTTACAAAAAGAATTATAACTGTATGCAAGACATATAATCAACAATGAGCAGTTTTTGCTAGAAATACGTCTACTCAATTATACACACACAGTGGGGTGCTGTGGAGGCGTTAATACCACACCTGCTATTTAGCACGATTATTGCGACCTATTTCTTGCCAGTTATGGTGTCAAAATGAGTTGTGTCAGCCCACTTGAAAGAGAATTTACCTGGCAATGCTGCCCGATACTTGGCTCATTCTTCCAATTAATCCAGTGATTCAACATGCATAACTTCTACTTTTGGTGACTTATCAAAAAATCGCGAATACTGTTACAGATGGCCAATTTACACTACATTAAAACATATCAGTTTATCGATCTTGGAAAAGTTCATTGACTATTATCAATAAACGGTTCCGAACAGTCAGTTTATGCATGATCTAACTGGTTTCTGTCACCCTGCAGCGAATGGTCAAGAATGGCCTTGTTTTAACAGCCGAGACTGCCGTGCTCAGGTTACGCTTGTGTATTCACAAGCGTTTCCTTTAAAATTAAGGGAATCCGTGAGTAAACGTGACCACCCAATGCTAATGGGACATCCTTATCAGCACTGGCTCTTGACGGTCTGCTGCATTTGTGTTTCAAACTGCAGCAATGTCTTGGTCAATCTTAATCCAATCAAGCTGTTCCTAGCTTGTCCCTGATCAACTGCGTCATGGACGTTAGTTCATTTCGTACACTTATGTGCTACCTAGAAATCGAAGGCAGTTTTGTGTTTTGAGACTTTTCCTCACTACATTTTTCTACAGATAATTCCATAAATCGAAACCTCTACCGATTGGATTGAACGTCAAACGGTTTGAGCTTCTTATGTGATACTTTTTCAATTAACCGACTGAGAAGATGGCCAAAATGCTGAATATTACAAACTGCTCGTATTGTTAGACTGTATACTCTTACGACTGACTGCTTTTAATAACCAAAGCCTTGTTTGCACGCGGCAAACGATGTATATATGGTGGTGACGTCAGTTTCTTTCAAGTTGCTTGCACCTAAGAGCCTCTGCCGGCTCTCCAGCTCCACTCTAGATTTTTAGAAGCAGGAAACTCAATACTGTCCATCGCTCTGTTGCACACTACATGCACCTCAATATGTGTGTGTTCACCCAACAATTCAAAACAACCAGGTGTTTTGGCTATCTTCGATTCATGTCCTAATCACCAGCCGAAAGTATGGGAGCCAGTGAAGCTATTTTATCACGATCAAGTGATTATCACTCTTTGAATTATCAAAGTGAAGCGCTGGTGGCCAATCTACACCACCTATCAGCCACAATGATGAATGCTAGCTTTCACTAACATGTGTGTTGTTAGTGAATGCGCGTTTACTCTATACATTTCACGCTGGTTTCTTTTCAGTGTGAATTAGGAAACGTTCCACACGGTTTAATTACACCACTAATTAAGCAATGCACCAGGAACCTCAAAACAATGTGCGGAACGTTGGTTCTTTTCTACGCCCTTAGCAATCTGTATCACAACAGGCTGGAATTAACTGTTAGTCAATCCTTACCTGGTTGCTTCTCCCACAATATAAAGTTATTCTTGTGAAACCAAAAGATTATCAGAAAACCGCGCAACCGCATATTTAATTAGATGTTCAGCTCGTTCTACCACCAATCAACGTACAGATAGAATTAATAAACTTACAAGTACTGACAAAAGACTTCGGTAAATTCCGTAGAAACGCCAGTCATTTGTAGAACGGTGACTCGAAAAGTTAACTCTGAACCGAGTTTGAGCGTTCCATATAGTTCACCGTCTACATCAACCAGTGTTTCTCGCAGCACAGCATCCACTAAGCCAGCATTTTCGGCTGTTTAAAAGAATACGGAATAGAAGAGCGTAACAAAACAATGTTACGGAATTGTGGATGAACACATATCGGACTAGCTCTGTTGACCTAACATGGATTAGTGTACGCCGTAACAAACGCGCTGAGCTAGGGTACTATTAGTCCCGTACAGGTGATATCTATAAATACCCATTGTCGGTTCCGAAAATTGAATTCCTGACAGTATTCTTGGTTCGATGTTGCAGTACTTACAGTCGCGAAACCCAAACCAGCAGCAGTTGCAAATTGTTGATTAACTTCGATTAGTACTTTACAGTAACCAAGCCGGCTTTCCGATGTCTTTGCAGAGTAAGATCGTGTTTTCTTGATTCAATCCATTAGTCCGATTTTATCAGTCTTTCTGCAATACTTCCACCTCAGTGTTCTCCAAAAGAGTAGCGAAACAAGACTAATACTCTTTTTGCAATTACCTGTCTAAACAACTCAGTCCTAATTCAACAAATTGGACACAATGATACTCTTTCAGTTGTCTGTTCTCCTGACACTGTTGCGAAGACATTATAATGAGTGGGTTGGTAGTAGACATTAGGTTAACACCACCGTCTTCATGGTATACATGCAAAATTAGCGACTACAAAACAAGAGCCGATTTTGTTCTCATGTCACATACAAACCCTCTATTTGATGTAAACAGTTCAATTCACAATTTATGCGTAGTTCTGTTTAAGGCGGTGGATGAAGGAACATGAGGTGATGGCATTCTTTCTCGTCAGTCGTTACCACTAGGCGCAATGGGACAAATCCTACCAGTTAGTCCAACATAAGTTAACTACTCGGCGTAACCAGCTTACAAATCTATTCGAGCTAGACGAATGGTATACAAAGCAGCACTCGTGATATGGTTGTTGAGGTATTTGTATCTGACAGATAGTGTGCATCTAACTGAAAGAATATCAACAGACGTTTGTGTTCTGTGGCTAGAGCTGAACAACTGAAGTCACTCGAAAACAAACGCAGGCTGGCTACTGTTCTGTCCTTTGACTCACCGGTGACGGTGACCTTCTGTCGTAACTGTCTGGGAGTCCACATGTGTGTGTGTGTCATATCCTCTGTTACCGTTCACTGTCTCATCCCGGCCCGATCAACCGATCCGTTCGGGAATTTTCGTCCATTACAGGGTACTAATTAACGTTTGATTTAATTCGCTTCATTCTCGGCACTGTCAGATACAGCTTATGCTCGGAAACGTTGTGCCTGAAGTGAATAAACATCTTAAGTTCCTACTGGTATCCTGATATACTAAACACAGCTGTCAACTTAGTGTAAACCGTTTAAGGTTTGACTTCGTTATCTTTTACTGATAAGTTTCTGTGTTGCATGTCCCAGATGCGAATGAAAGCTAACTGGAAGATCTATAAACACTGTGCCATACGTTTACGTCATAACTTACTTGATTCTGTTAAACTTGTAAACTTTATAAAAGATAGAGTTACGTAGGCACTGTAGAATACGTAGAAAGGCGTGGGTTGTACATACAACAAGTAGCCTGGTTATGGTTGTGTACAGAAGTCCACCGAGAATGTTTACATATCACCAATCGAAATTTAGTCCACAAAATCTGGTTCGCAGGCGGTTATCCTGAACACTTTAGGAAACTGTTCAAAACCTTCTGGTAACCATCTACTTGTCCACAGCAGTTGTCACAGACAGCTTCGGTAACACTGTTCAGCACGGTTCGTCGGAATTTTTGGGAGTAATTCCCGCGTATTGTTTATCAGACCTGTTAACGCTGTAGAGAAAAGTGACTGTTGTTCAGCTTATCGACTTAACACTGGTAGATCAGCATCCGTAGGCAAATAGCTACAGCAAGTTACGTTTATCAACCTACTCTGACCTGATATATGCATATGATGAGGCTTTGCTGATCTTAAGTGGATATCAACAACTCAAATCTGGAGTTAACTCCTACCATCTAACCAAAAGTCAGCAGAGCTTTATGCAACATGAAATTCACTGTTGTCACACCTAGTAACTGTACTAACCAGGCGAGCAACGGATTAGTCTAGGGTTGAAGTTGTAGAGCACTAGAAGTTCGGTACAGTCCGGTACGGGTGTTTTTGCAGCTACGACATTCCTGTTTCAAACAGCAAGCGAGACAATCTTCATAAAGGCGACCTGGTTACATTAATGCTCCCATAAAACACTTACACAGGAAATGAACTGGGCGTTCGCATCTCTCAAATGACACTTTGTCGGCAGCCTTGAATGCAAGTTTCCGAGAGTAGAAAGGTGGCATATTGTCACTGAACGTCGATAATCACACAACTGACATTCATCTAATAAATCATTTGGCCTAAAATCACCCGTCGTATGTACGTTAAACTTCTTGATAATGACCTTAATTTTTATGAGTATAAGCTGCACTAGACTATTATTTGAGGTCATTAGTCAGCTACTGATCATTGTATGGGAGGCAACCCTCTTAAATTTGGAATATCCCTCATTATGAACATTCGCTTATCTCACGGTGTTTCACTCATCCCTCTAATATTGGTGATCTGCCCAATTAAATCTTATCAAAAACAACGCTCCATTAAGACCGCTCGATGCACACATAGGTTTGCATAGGCATTACCCGCCCTTATATTCATATCACCATAGCTAGCCAACGAGGAAAAAATTGTCATTGTTTACTCTGCGCTATAGAAGCAGTGTTGAGAGTTATTTACCTCAGCTTTCAGAAGAGTATGAGCGACTGAAAGACATTTTAACCCCCTACTTGGGATGAACCAAATTGTTAACGATAATTGCCCAACCAAATCCATTATTCAAAATAGGTCTGAAATTCCATTTTGTTTCGAACATTACGTTACCGACAACAATTCTAATAGATAACAGATGTTTAAACACATTGGTTTTCTGACTAAAATATAAGGACTAACGTACTCAACGTTTTTTGCGGAAAAAACTGATTTCGCGGACCATTCACTTTCTGTGATTCCAAAGGTTCAGACACATCCGGCATCTGACCATTCCGCTGGGGGTAGTTGTTTTCATTAGGCCGTGGGGTGATGACGTCTGCTGGTAACACTTCCGGATCGGTGAAGTTCAGCTCCTCTTCGCACATCAGATGTCCAATTTCTGACATCTGGTGATCGGATAACTAGCAAAAGAATGGAAATATTTTAACAGTTAGTTGGGTATTTCACCTTCCCTAGAGGGCTCTGGGGTCAATCGATGGGATGTTTGCCGACGTTTTTATTTCGTGCGAATAGTGTTCTCACTCTACTAGTTCGAAAAGCACAGTAGGCTCACTGTAAGAACGTGTGTAGTGCTTAGTAAAACTGTCTTTCTACTAGGGTTTGTGTGTGTGATTTCAAATCATGCAAAAGAGGACATATTCTCCGTAACTATCCCTGTGTGCATACCAGAACATTTAGGTACCGTGACGATGGAACGCGTCCAAACATGATGAATCCATACTGCTCTCGATTGAAATGAAATCACTTTTAAAGACAAAATCGAATTAGAAGAGACATAATTGCGAAAAACCTGGACTTCGGCTGGATTCGAACCAGCCTCAGAAACAACATTCCCAAACGTTACGAATGTTCTACCAGGTGAGCTACGAAGCTACGCTGGAAGCTCAGAAATGTCACTTTTGGATCTGGTTACCCACCCAGCCAACTGTTATATGTTATCCACCAACTTATCCAGCCGACTGACTTCCAAAACAGGATTCGTCGATCACTTCACGCTGGAATCTATCAAAGCCACAGATAAGAATTGATATTGTATTACTGACAAGTATTTTAGAAAATTTGATAACATCGAATTAGCCACGTAAACGGAAGGAACGACAGTATACGGTATTTTCAATCACGAACCTCCTCACAATAAAATACTTTTAAAAACTACCCTGTATATTCAACGATATGTTTGAGAGTGAATATAACACAACTAACATCAAATGGATTGCAATGAGTATGCTTTGAGAGAATGTACCTTGCGCGGGAATTTTATCACGGTAGCTAAGAAGAGGTATTGATCTCGTCACTATCAAACTCATTTTGACCAGCTAAAGAAGCACGTAAAACCATTTTATGTTTAATTGAAGACTTGTGACAAGGATAAAGTTGACACCTTAAAGTGTCTAATAACTGATAAATACATTATCAACAATAACAGGATCACTGACACCGATTATAGGAATTCAGTCTTAAGCGATCATGCTAAGTAAGTTCACATAATTATTGTCTACCAGAAAAAACTGTTCATCATCATGCTCTGCCAAAGTGTTAGTCACATATCTAAAACAGTTTCCGGCACTATTCTGTCAAAACGAGTTAAGTAATTTTGTACCGTCGGTGTTGAAAAATCCTATGAAGGCTCTGCTGGCCAAAACGACGGTATGAATTACAAAGTAAGTATTTAGATTTTTACAAAGCTACTGTGTTTTGAATAACACTGATTTTAAGTCCAGGATTTTGAGAACATTACATCGTTAGTTTTGTTGAAAATTTCATTTTCTGTCATTGTTTCGGCAGATATCTAGAGGTTTCATTCCGGTTGAGACTGTAAACTGAACTTTTGAGATCGCATGGGTTACAGTCGAAGAATTGTCAAAGTGGGCAAGTTCCAGTTGATGTTAGGAACAAACTGAAATAGTTTTGCGGAAAAATTACTCAATACAGAACTTGCCATTAAAACGGACACGTCGAAACAGAAAACCTAGTGCGTGAGTTGGATGCAGAGATTTCAGTCGCACTTGGCTTGTGATAATGAAACTCCCCAAATAGAATACAATATTCATATTTGTCGGCTTTATTCTATTCGTGATTTCATGCTGTTAAATATGCGCACAATAACTGTGGCATTCTCCCTCAACTGCGTACCCTTTTTCTCACGTTGTAGTAAACATACTATGCAGTCACCGCCAAACCCGTCATGTGGACCTTCATCCGAGGGCGTGTTGACCAGTTTGGATTTTATCATAACTAAGCTGCCACCGAGCACGCTACCTGAATCGCTGACTACAGATTATCGACTAGCTTTGTCACGTTCAGATTGCAATAGTGGGTGGCCAAGTGCTCGAAATCATTGGTTTGTGCGATGTTTTCGGTGCACACCAGTGTTTCTTGTGTGCACTAATTGTATCTCCCTTTCTGAAAGCATTGTCTATTGCATGACAACTTTACAACCTGTCCTATCAAAGATTTTTGCCTACATACTGTCACTTGCATTTTTCAGGCAGGAGGCGGTGATATTATTCCAACACCGTTTAAGACACTTCGTATACTGTTTGAGTGTGAAATAGTCAACATCATTCAGAAGCATAGCCTTCTCGCTTACCCAATCGACATAGGCCCGATTGTCAAACACGATTGGAGTGGTGAGCACCGAGCTAACAGCTTCGTTGTCTTCTGATTTGCAAGTGGAGGCGTCGACAGGAGAGCAACCAGCAGTCAGTTCGATTGCTACGCAAATAAATCCACTCACTTGACCATGATGGTTTACAATGGCCACACGTTGAACGAGGTTGGTCTCGAACAACAGGTTGCTCAAATAGACAAAACAGCTAAACGGGAAGGGCGAAACAATGGAAACCAAAGACTGGAGCTGGTATACAGTATGAAAGAAACACTACAGAGTGGATGTTGGTTGATTGCCAAATTTAAACTTACTGTTTCCCAAACGTTAATCACTGTGAAATGGACCACTATTCAACCATACCTATCAGTGTGATCAAACAAAGATCACGATAGTGTGACAACAACGCAGAAACGTCTAGAACTGTCCGAACTATTATGGATGGAAATACAAGCGAACTATGGTTCAGAAGCAGATGTATCCTGTCATTAATTGCGTGATTCAAAGGTCTTAGAGTAGCAGGACAACTGAACAGAAGCACTCACATCCATAATAACCGACACACCTACGTGGTTGATGGACGGTGAAAGACCAGACATGGTGATATAAGCATCAACAGTTTTATGAAACGGAAATAAGTTCTAAGAAAACCTACTTAGCCGGACGCAAAAGCTATGCACAACCACAAGTCAAGCACACTGCCTGTAGGAGTTTCTACGACTAATCTTGCCAACTTATGACAACACTTCGTGTGACTAAATTTCAATGGTTAAAAACCACCAAACAAAGGTTCTTCCATCTCAAAATATCAGAGTTTACCAAAATGTTTGGCCAGTTGTACTTTACTAGTTACCTGCTTAAGTGTTTCTCATTGGTTGCATTCGGGTGAAACCATTCCCATTCAGTTTTCGTTGGGACGGTTTTGTCCAACTGCAGGGACTAATCACTATTCATGCTGTTCGCAACTGATTGCTCCGTATAAATGCGTGTTGACACCCTATTGGTTGTTTGGTGTAATTAAAACGTGTCAGTGTCTTTTATACAAATGGGACTTACGTTATATAGCACTCGGCTCCCTTCATTCTTACCAATGAACTTCTTTGAGTAGGAGATAGGTAGTTCATCACTCAACCTACCGTACTCAAAAGTTCTCACAAATTCACGACAAATAACACTGTTAAACCCCAGCTGCACACACCAATCATAGCTGCTCTCAGTTTATTCGACTTCATCATCATCATCATCATCATCATCATAGACAGCAATACATCAGTGGTTCACACTAATGCTTAACTGCCACACAACCATGAAGAAACAGCAAACCCTATATAGAAAGAGAGAACGAAAAAGAAGGGGACGGGAAGGGACCTAACTACTGAAAATGACTACGTCCCTATTCAAACGTTCAGCATCAAGGTGCCTACACCTTGCAAACAACACAAC